>JARHVA010007181.1:557500-577500 GCA_037957365.1 Torreya grandis | reverse complement strand
TAATGGGATTATGTGTCCATGAGATCTAAAAGTGAGATAAGGCCTAATAAAGGTAAGTCAACACTAAATGGATTAAAATAATGTTTGATCCATGTTTATGATATTTCTTAAGATCTATTCCATGGCGTACCTAAGAGTTTATGGATTCTTGGCTAACTAAGAAGGATATGTACAAGAGACTTGTATAAATACTAGGGAATGTTAGGCCTATTACTGTGTGCAGAGATAAAGCAAATAGAATAATATATTATAGATTATAATAAGGAACTTTATACCATCATAATAGTATATATAATTAGTGATGAACATTTTATAGAGGTTCTATAAATGAAAATCAAGATCATATGAGCTAATCAAGTCAAGAGGAGGACTAGTTGAGCGATGAAGCCTAAAGGTAGCTTGAGAAGGTTTCAAGAGAGAGAAGAGCTAAAGAAGGAGATCATCATATTTTATATGAGAAACAAAGTGTTCAAAATTTGATCAAGTTTTTTATGTGGTTTTGTTGTTGTTAGTTCATCTAGGGGCTTGGTTCTTCCTTGATAGTGGGTGTTTGTTAAAGCCTAGCTGAGTTTATGCTTAGCTAGTTGGGGTTGGTGCTCCATGTGAAGTTGGTTCTTCACTAAAGTTGGTATTTATCTTATATGAATATATTCCATTTCTAGATATAAGTGATTTTTCATCACTTGAGTTTTTCCCACATGTAAGTTGTGTTATCTTTTGTTCTTATGTTTCATGCATATGTGGATGGTTACTTAGTCATTATTTGATTTACATGTTTGATTGGATATTCATGATGAATCCTTAAGTGGAATTGAAAGAATTTTTTAAATAATGATTCATCCCACTCTAACTCATCTTACTTATAACAATAGTGTTGTCATGAGAGAAATAGAAAGAGATGATTTTAAGGTAACTAGTGTATTATGGCTATGTTAGTTATCTAAATATTAGTCTAATAGGGGTCAGATTCAATTAAGTCTGACCCGTACCTAGACTAATATTATAATGGTCTAAGGATGTGTGTTTCCTATAACTAGACCCGACCTCTAAGGTTTTTTATGTAGCTAGATCCTTATATTTTTAGAATATGGAC
Organism: Torreya grandis; assembly: GCA_037957365.1. Classification (NCBI taxonomy): domain Eukaryota; kingdom Viridiplantae; phylum Streptophyta; class Pinopsida; order Cupressales; family Taxaceae; genus Torreya; species Torreya grandis. The sequence continues at coordinate 576,407 of JARHVA010007181.1, read as the reverse complement.
CTTTACTTCTAAATCTAAGACTAGTTGGGATGAAAAAGGGTAAGAGATTTGCATAAAGTAAACTTATTCTAAGATTTTGTGATGCACCATGAATTTTGTTCATCAACTCATACTTGAGCCTCCAAAACACTAGTGAGATAGAAATAAATGACAAGATCTATGACTCCAAATGCCTATCATGCATCAATACTTCATGCAAAGGTTCATCAAGTGAGAAAAACCTAAGGAAGATGATGGAGAGGCCTAGTTCAAGGCACTAATCCATTCAATATATTACATATTGGCTTTAGTCAAATGGCATTAAACATTAAGCATAACTTACATAAATAGACAAACTAATAACTAGGTGAGCTTAGTACTTGGTAAGGGAGAAGATTTTACCACTTATACAACTCAAACTAGCATGAACACACTAGTCTAATATAATGAAACTTGAAAATAGTCATCTTATTTATCTCAAGAGGTTACAAGGCTTAATCTAGGAAGAGTCTGGTCATGCCCAAGAGAGAGATACAAAAAAAAAGCTTGAAGGCTATATTTTTAGAAGGCAAGAAGTAATAGAGGGAATTTTGGCACTCAAACAAGCTCAAATCCTTTAGAAAAGTTGTTATAGTAGCCTCCATAAATCAATCTCACTTAAATCTTTCCTAATTGAGCTCGGTCACTCCAATCTATTGTATCATTACAATATCCTCTTAGTGATGCTCCATGGAAGCTATAATGTTTCACTTAAGTTATTTCTAGATAGGTATAGGTAATAGTGTATTTATAGTAATCAAATCCATCATTTAAAATCATGTCTTGTTCCAAATTGCTCCTAACTAGTTGTCTTGGTGTACATAATGGGGAGAAAGGTCCCTTTCAAGTAGATAATCCATTAAATGAACTACTAGGGTCCACTTGTTTGCTTTTGTGGCACATTTTAAAATATTAGCTACTTCTGCTAAAAATGGCAAACATAATCAGAGAAGAATTCCTTTATGATGCACACTTATAAGCTAGAGGTCTATATTTAGCCACATGGGTGGTCCTTTTATGTTCCTTATACTTTAATGCATCACTTATGTCCTTTTAATGGTGTTCGATCGAGCTTCATAGATGGAAAAATGACCCTACAAAACTTTATTTTCCATGGTCAAAAATACCCTCTCAACCCTCATCAAGAATCTTGAGCTTGCCTTTGCTTTGATTGGTTATCAAAATATAACTTAGCTCATTGACACATTGACTCATTTTTATCATTGATTCTGATTGATATAAATTGTTTATAAATGTTGATCCTTTGCTATCTGAATGTGTCTTTGACACTTGTCATGCACATATTCACCTTTGATATTCATTGACCATTTGACCTCTTCTCATCATTATATCTAAGTGTATGATCAAATGTAGACTATTAAATTAACTGGGATATGATTTTTGAAAGCCAAAAGATAGTTCATGATCTTAAAATTAACATCCTTACTCCCATCAAATGATGTTCACATGTTTTTCATTTTTGATCATACGACCATGAAATTTAGGCTCAATAGGATTTATCTTACTTTGTCTTAAATTTGATGTCCCATTGATCATAATTTTACATTATATATAGTTTAATTGACATATCATGGACCATAAAATTTAAACATAGATGGATTTTTTGTTGAGTTTTATTTTGGCATTCACATGAATGTCTTATACTTTTTTACCAAATTTCCATATTTATATCTTGAAGCACAAGAAACATGGAGGCACAAAACTTTTAATATATGTTGTTATTACCAAAAGGGATGAATCCATTTAATCCACTAGTCTTGGGAGACTTCTAAGTGAAGATATTAAATACTCAATATTTTTGGTCCATATATTCTCTTGCATGAGGTCCTGGCAATGGTCAAGCTAATTTGGCTAAGTATGGAAAACTTAGTGAAATATGACTGAAGAACCAACTTTGCACACATATAACTACTTTTTTGCTTTGATGAAGGATATAAAACTTGGTGAATAGCATTTAGGGACCAAGATGAACAAACCCATGTGACTACTTTCCCTTATAACTACTGTACATGTGAGATATAACTTTGTGAAGATATTCACTCGACTCTACTGGAACTTCTTTGAAAATGGATAAGTATGGAAAAATAATAAAATTTGGCTAAGAGACAAACTTCATATCTCTATAACATTTGATACTCTTTGGTATATGACTTAAAATTTGTTGCATATAAACTTGGCACAAATTTGAACAAACCCATATGACTAATTTTCTTGGATTCATCCATACATGACAATGGTGATTCTAGAAAGTGCCTACTCATGATTTTTGTTACTAGGCCCAAGTGTCTTAATAAATAAAATGAAGAACCAAAAGGATCCCATGCACCTCTAATCCATTCTAAGAATTCCTTACATCCCATAGGGGATATAAAAATTTAGTCTTATCCTTAGCAAATGGAAATTTATATATTTAATGAACCCAAAGTGTCTTAAAAACCTTGTGAGCAAATTGAGATCATGGACTACTTCAATTTTGAAACTTATCTATCTAGGCATAAGCTTGGTATGTGGGCCAAAATGAACAAATGTTATGGTGACTCATAGGGAAGCATGTCTACTATGCTTGGAGAAAGAAGACCATATGTCAATCTTGTTCTAACCTCTGGAAATAAAAAGAACCCAGAAGGATCCAAACAAAACACAAGGGGAACCTAAACTACCAACACAAGGACCAATAACCTAAAGAACAAAAATGAAAAGGGGAGTAGATACTATTATATGTGTTACTCACTTATTAAAATAAGACAAACCTAGAAAAGCTAACCTAAAGTAACATGCTTTTCTCCAGGGTTAAATAGTAATTTATTTGATGTAGCATAGATCTTTGAAACATGATTGTTGCTCTTTGATGGCATCTTCTTGTAGATAAGATAAAATAGATACTCATGTCTTCTTGATGATGTAACTTGGCCTCATATTTCCATTCTCAAGTGTAGGGATTGAGGATATAGATCCAAGACACAATCATCTTCCTCCCAAACTCTTTATTTTTGCATCAAAAATGATATCTCTACCTCATTAGTCAAGGGATACAATTGGTTTTATTCCTTGAACTTAAAGTGGCCCACTATCACAACATCCTTGATGAGTTATTTTTATTTGGACTTTAGTTCATGTAGTTGTAAGGCATCTATATTCAGGAAGAATTCCTTTAAGTCTTACCAAAATGACATCTCATCTTGATCAATGTACAAATCACAAGGTTCTTTTCTACTTTTTTCATCTACCTGCAAGACATTAGGCTAATTACCCACCTCTTTGTCTTGGACAAGGACATCATGAGGCTCTTAAGGAACTGAGGTTCCCTCATCCTCTTAATCAATAAAAAAGGGGGATAAATCATCAATACTTTATTTATCTAAAATTTTAGCCTATTTTTCAACTTCATTACTCAAATATGCCACACTAAGTTTCTCAATCTCACCTAAGAATTCAAGAAACAAGTGCTTCCATTGATCATTTAACGTATTCTTGACCATAATATCAATATCATTATTATAAATGATACCATCTAATTGATCTCCTAGGAAAATATTATATTGTGTTTCACTTACCTTAGTTACATCATTAAGACATTGCAGTTACCCTTTATCACTACATTCTTTCTCATGATTACCTTCTAATTTATTGGAGTACATGGGGGTCCCAATCTAAATCTCTTCTTCATAGACACTAGAAGTGTCCTCTCGAAGGTGTTCTTAACACTTAAGCTACAACTACATCACTGGCAATATCTTGAATGGTTGACTCTTCCTCTACCAACTTAGATAGTCTGTTCATTATACTTGATTGATCCAATTCTAATTTTGGTGTGCTTTATTTCTTTTCAAAGGGGAAGAGGGCGGGTGGGTATTAGATAATGTCAGGATTCTTGATGTTGGCAAGGGTATCTTTCCTACTAGGGATCTTGAATGATATTTTGGAAAGCTCTTAGGATTGAGGAAATATGTTAAAAGGGGTAACATGCATTTGAGTAATAGTAGATAAAATGCTAATAACATATTTTACACCTATTTTTTCCTTTTTATCCTCCTTATCAAGGGTGGGAATGATGCAGTTAGGATACATGACCCATGAAGGCTTCCATATGGATATAACCTCAGGTTATTTAGTAGGTATAGGCTCTTGAGCACAAGTAGATTGATTTAGAAAAAGAAGGTGAAGGCAATTTTCCTTTTGGGTGGTTTGAGGAAGAGGTTGAAGGAACTTAAAAAATGGCTAAAAATTTATTTTCACCTCCACACCTATTCAAGATTGCACACCATATGAGATAGGTCTTTGAAAAATTACCCTAAAAATTTAGTCATGAAGTCATTACTAAAAACCAAGGAAAAATGAGGCAACAAATCTACTACCATAAGGTCTTGTATAACTAAAAGTTTGGGGGTAGTCATGAAAAGTGAGTTGGAGGATTGTAATAATGCTAAATACTTTCATAAAACACCCATTCCATTGTAAACCAATGTTAGTTATATATTCATACCTCAGATTCAAAGTATATGATACTAATTTAGGAACAATGGAGAGATTTTCCTTGTTATTAAGTGAAAAATTATGGACCAAGAAATCTCCCATGACTAAAGAGGCAAGAAAGGGAGATGGGGTGACCAATTTAAGTAACTATGGCTAGTTTGTAAGAGTACTTTGGTGAGGGATAAGAGTTTATTATTATCCCATTTTTTATTGTCTAAGGTTCTCCTATAGCCTATATTTTTCTTTTCTTAATCTCTTAATTTTTGAATGCAGATAGTCACTATTTGGTGTAGGTGGATTGCAAGGTGAAGAGGGTTGATAATAGGACTAGTCATGAGGATGAGGAGGTTTCCATGGAGATGGAAGGGGTTGAAATTATGCTGGATGGTCTTGGTAATATGTATAATTTGGATTATATGTGTCATCTAGGCTATGGTAAGGTGGATATGGGGGTGGACAAAATAAACCTACCTCATAAGATGCCATGGCTCGTTATACAATATGAAAATTAAATCAAAACCTTGACAAAACCTTCTTACCTTTGCAACAATGAAACCAATGGTATCTATAAACTTGAGCTTGATTTCAAACCTTCCAAATATGCTTGACTTTTCCAAAGATGATTGTAGACAATGTTGTTTATGTCTTCATCTTCTGAGTGCCCCTAATGTTTTTAGAGTATGCTTCAAGGCACTTGAAAGTGGTCCCATCAGGAATTCTAAAACTTTTAACTATCTAGGTAGTACCCTAATAAGGGTCATATTTGTATAAGTTTGACTTGTACTTGGACTAACATGGAAATGGTCAAATGTTATGGGTTGTTTATAACTGGACTAGACCTCTAGGATTTTTTTGTGAGGCTAGCTCCTCAGATTTTCAAAAATTTTACCTTCACTTCTAAATTTAAGACTGGTTTGGATGAAAAGGGGCAAGAGATTTACATAATGTTAAACCTATTCTAATATTTGGTGATGCATCATGAATATTATCAATCCACTCATGCTTGAGCCTAAAAAACACTAGTGAAAGAGAAACACATGATATGAATTATGAATCCAAATTTTTGTCATGCATCAATACTTCATGCAAAGATTCATTGAGTGAAACCTAAGGGAGATGAAGGAGAGGTCTAGTTCAAGGCACTAATCTAGTTAATATGTCCACTATTGGCTTCAATCAAATGACATTAATTACTCAACATAATCTACATAACTAGACAAAGTACTAGCTAGGTGAGGTTAGGACTTGCAAAGGGAGAAGGTCCTACCACTTATACAACTCAAACAGACATGAAAACACTAGTTTAATATAATGAAATATAAAAGCAATCATATTATTTATCTCAAGAGGTTACAAGGCTCAATCTTGGAAATGTCTAATCATGCCCAAGAGAGGGATCCTTAATAATAGCTTGAAGGCTATATTTATAAAAGGAATGAAGCAATTGAGAGGGAATTTTGCACTCAAACAAGCTCAAATACTTTTGAAAATTTGCTACATTAGCCTCTATAAATCAGTCTCACTCAAATCCTTCATGATTGATCCAAGTCACTCTAGTGTATTGCATCATTACAATATTCTCTTAGTTATGTTCCATAGTTTTTATAATGGTAGGATCAAGTTGTTTCCAGTTAGGTCTAGGTAACAGTGTAGTTATTGCAATCAGATCCATCATTTAAAATCATGTCTTATTAAAAATTACTCTTAACTAGTTATCATGACATGTATAGTGGAGAAAAATGTCCCTTTCAAATAGTTGGTCCATTAGATGAACTATTGGGGTCCACTTGTTTGCTTTTGTGGCACTCATTGAAATATTATTTCCTTTTGCTAGAAATGGTGAACATAGTTAGAGAATTATCCCTTTATGATGCAAACTTACAAGACATATGTCGATATTTAGCCACATTGGTAGTCCTTTTATGTTATTTATAATTTATTACATCACTTATGGCCTTTTAATGGTTTTCAGTCAAGCCTCATAGGTGGGAAGATGACCCTAAAAGACCCTATTGTCCATGGTAAAAATAGCCTCTCAACCCTCATTGAGAATCTTGAGCTTGCCTTTGTTCTAATTGGTTGTCAAAATTTGACTCAGCTCATTAACACATTAACTCATTTTTCTCCATTAATTTTGATTAGTATGAATTCTTAAGAACCATTTGTCCTCTACTAACTGAATGAATCCTTGACACTTGTCATGCACACATTCACCCTTGAGATTCATTAACCCTTTGAACTCTATTCACCATTAGTTATAAGTTTACGATTAAACATGGACCATTAGATCAAATATGACCTGATATTTGAAATTGAAAAGTTAGTTCATGATCTTTAAACTGACATTCTCACTCCCATAAAATGACATTCACATGACCATCATTGATGGTTGTGTGATCATCAAATTTAAGCTCAATAGGATTTGTCTTTCTTTGTCTTAAAGTTGACGTCCCACTAAATGTCATTTGATGTTCCATATAATGTGATTGACATGCCATGAACCATCAAATTTAATAATAGATGGATTTTTTCATGAGCTCTATTTTGACATTCACATGAATGTCTTATGCTTTTCTCCCGACTTTATAGATTTATATCTTGAAGTGCAAGAATTATGTAGGCACCAAAATTTTAGGAGATTTTATTCTTACCATAATGGGTGAAAACATTTGATCCAATAGTGTCAGGAGCCTTATAAGTGAATATATTAAATACTTAAGCTATTTGGTGCATATATAATCTTGTGTGATGTCTTGGTGATGGTTGAGCTTGTTTTGATATGGAAAACTTAGTGAAATCTGACAAAAGAGATAGCGTTGCACATGTATAACTACATTTATGCTTTGGTATAAGATCTGTAACTTGGTGCGTAAAAATTAGGGACCAAAATGAACAAACCCATATGACTACTTTCCCATACAACTACTACACATATGAGATATATCTTTGTGAAGAAGCTCACTTGAATCTATTGAAACATCTCTAAAAATGGCTAAGTATGGAAAAATGATAGATTTTGGCTAAGATGACAACTTTGTATCTCCATAAATTTTGATACACTTTGGTGGAGGACCTAAAAATTGGCATTTATAAACATGGCACAAATGTGAAAAAACATAGATGATCAATTTTCCCTGATTCATCCACACATGGAAATGGTGACATCAATAAAGTGCCTACTCATAATTTATGTTACTAGGCCCAAGTGTCTCAATGAACACAATGAACAACCAATAGGGTCTCATACACCTCTAAGCCATTCCAAGCATTCTTGGCATTCCATAGGGGCTATGCAAACCTGGTCCTATCCTTAGTAAATGGTAATTTACACTTTAAGTGAACCCAAATTGTATTAAAATCCTTGTAAGAAAATTGAGATCTTAGACTACTTCTATTCATATCCTTGTCTATCTATACATAAGCTTGGCATGTTGGCCAAAATGGCTAATAGGTTGCATGAAGGTATGGGTCATTGATGTCAAAGTGCATAAGAAGCCTAATCATGACATGAAGTATGTGTGTGGATAAATGAATGAACATACGCATATGAAGATTATATGACATTATTTTATAATCTAATCAAGGTTTAAAAACATTCATGAGAGTTTCAAGGTGAGCCTATACGGTTAGGACCTTTAGGGTAAGTCTATACCTAGATCACTTATTAGACTCCACCTGGCCTAGTGAGGTATCAAGAATAGATTTCTAGGTAAGTATGCATATGTGAACATGGACATATTTTATAAATTTTTTTAAATCATGATCATAAATTTTGAGGTCAAGACTTGAAAGAAAAGTGCATAAATCACTAGTTTAGGCCTTCTCAAGCTCATAGAATGAGCTCTTAAACTTGAGAAGCACTTTTAGATATTTTTTGGCATGTGTAACCTCTACATGGGAATCTAAGATTTGTAGGAGAGATGAGAAAGGGTCCTAGATAATATCTCTATGTTTTAGTTTTGGATTTAAGTGGTAGTTTGTTATGAATAATTGTTAACACCAAAACCTATGTTATAACCTCCCTAAAATCATAATAAGTACCCAATTTGAAAAATATTGTTCAAATAATCTCATAATATATTCAAATTCTTATACAATTTATTATATAATGTATTCAACTCTCCCAAGTACCTCTAAGTGATGGTGGTTAGTGAGATGCAAGAGAAACTACACATATATAGGTTTATTTGTCAGGAAATTATTATAGTGCTCAAAAGTTATATTGGACAAAAAAATAAAATGGATGGTAGAAAAATATATATTCATATTACATTCTCATGATGATTTATTAATAGTTTATATCCTTCAATTATTCTAATTTTGTCATCCAAGTTAGCCAATCGTAGTTAGACCTAATGGTGTGAGTGGTGTAAAACCTAAGTAGAGGTAAAGAGATAGATTTAAGGGTTTGATCATGATATATTGGAAAAAAAAGTGCATGAATAAGGTATTCATGACTTTTAAGTCATGTTAATTCTTTTGATAATATTTGGAGGTCAGTGTATATATTGAAAAGATTGCTCACAAAATGGCTTATCTAGTTTAGATAGGACTGTGAAAGTTGTCATGTCCCCTTCCAGTTGACATCTCCCAAAGTTGATGATTAGCCTATTATGCAACCCTCGTAGGCTGATAAGATGGATAGAGGGTCATGATGGATCTTGGCTTGGCTTTAACTAGTAAAATTTTTCTAGTTGGATTTCATTCGAGCTCTTTTAGACACCGTTTACCTGAGTTTTTATTTTTTTGGGGATTTTTGGTACTCAGTATAGCACCCCTGTTATGGTATGGTCATGTGCAGAATCACTCCCTAGTTCACTAGCTTCAGATGGTTTGAGAATCAAATATGTATTGAGGGAGATATTAATATTTGATTGATTTAATTAAATATTAATTATTTGGCATATTTTTAATTATGAAACCCTAATTAGGGCAACCACACCTTTTAGAGGATATAAGGGTTTCTCATTGGAGGGTGTGCCATATTCATTGGTGTTGAAGACAAAAAATTTTGCCAAGTATTTTTTTGAGAAGACTAAGCCAAGGGTTTCTAGTATTCTATTTGCATTGGAGAACATGTAATCTTCAGTGTGTGTAATTCAGAGGTTATGAGATATCAGCTGATCTATTGCCAGTTTGAGAGATAACTTCACATAGAGGTTATCACAGAGATTCATAGGTATTTATTTTCATCAGGGTTTTTGTCCAAAAATCATCCAGATAAAAATCTTCAATATTAGCATAATATTTCTTGAGATCAGGCATCCATCATACAAGCTGTATAGTTTTTATTGCTACTGTATAGAATCTGTACAGTTTTGTACCAAGCCGTGTAGTTTCAAAAAAAAGCATGTTTTAGTAGTCACCAGCCATAGGGAGCATAGAGACCAATATTGGCAGTGCAAAGACTGACACTGATTGACATTGGCCAAGCAGAGACCAACATTGGTAGCATAGAGACTGACACTAGCTGACATCAGCCAACTCCTGCACTGACATCGGCAGATACGATAGTATAACCAATCGACGTTGGCAACTATGTTTTTGAAACAACAACCAGAGAAAATCTTATATATCAGGTTTTTTGAACAATAGTTTATATTATTTTGATATGCATGATAGAGACTTTATATTGTAATCATCTGGAAGAATAATAAGATCATTGATTAGCCAGATAAGAGATTATACTGTTATTTATTTATTTATTTGAATTTATCTTGAAAATTTGCATTCTTTTTTTATTTCATACAAAAACACCCAAAAAATCAAAATACACAAAAATAGTCAAAAAATATACAATTTTTGAAATCAGGGAAATAGGGGTTTCTACAGTGGTATCAGAGCTAAATCCTGGCATCTTGAGGGTTTAGAAATCTCATGCAGCCACAAGAGTTGGGACCACATAGGTATCACACACGCAGGAGAGCCTTGTTAGGAGGTGAACCAGTTTTAGAATAGCAACCGATCATCATGAGTAATAGGCATGAGGGTAGCCCATGCAGGGGCCATAGGCATAATGATGATTAGGACACCAGAGAATTCTTCTATGTTATGGTTATAGGCCAGTAGTAGATGGTGCAGGCACTACAAGAACTTACTACTATGGTAGAAAGGATGAACCCACCTGTTAGACAAAATGGGGAATAAGGAGATAACATGAGTGCTACTATTAATCAGAGACCATAGCTGACCCATTCTAGAATAACTAATAGGCCTACACATCCTATGTTTGTTCAAGAGGAACCTGAGGCTCCAGAAGAGGAGGTGGCAGGAGAACCCCTATTTACAGATGCACTCATGGCTACAAATGATGAGTGGGATTTATTAGCTCCTTAGGTTTAGGAGAGGATGTCCTTTAACCATTTTTTTAATCAGAGGAGAGAGCATTATAGATCAGTTAGACAGGATAGGAGGCCTAGAGGTCAACTCAGTGAGCTAAAGAAGGCTACAGGCAAGCTTTCTCTGACTACTTTTGACGGTAGTGGAAAGATGACAGCTCAAGCTTGGATTCATAATCTTGACACATTTTTGGCAATGAGGCCAATGATAGAGATAAAAGCCATCAAATATGCCACTTTACACTTGGAGGGAGTAACACATGATTGGTGGTACCATGGTATGGTAACACTTTAGCATAACCAGGTGATAGAGTGCCAGGACTTCATGGATAGGTTGGTTGAGAGGTTTGACAAGAAAGATCCAGAGGTTTACTTTTGAAATTTGGCACAGTTAAACCAAATAGGTAACTTGGAGTCCTTCATTAGGGAATTTTAGTGGTTAGCAGTTATGGTGCTAAACATTTTAGAGCATAGATTGGTAGTTCTCTTTATCAAGGGCCTATCTGAACCATTGAGATGTTGGATCAAAGCCTTTGATCCTCCTTCATTATAGGAAGTTATGAAGAAGGCAAGTAGTATGGAGATGGCAGCCCCATCTAGTAAATTTAACTCCAGAGGTACTTCTTCATTCAGGGATAATAAGGGCTTCAATAGAAATAGAGAAAGAACATATTTTAACAAAGACAAATTAGGTGTTAAGAATGATTCAAAGGCAAATCTAACATCACCACCTTTAGATCGAGAGGCTCTTAATGATCTACGTAGGAAGAATCTTTGCTTCTACTGTAAAGGTCCTTATGATGCCAATCATGATTGTCCTTTGAGGCCTAAGGGCAAGGCAAATCGAGTGATGTCGGCTTATTATGAGGATTTATAATCAGAAGATTTTGAACATCATTAGAGTTTTGAGGATTCAGAGGCTGAGGCTTCTGACCCTAAGGTAGAGGTAGATTCAGAGCTTTAGATTTAGGAGGCAAGTCTATCTATCATCTAGTAGGATGGTTCATTCAGACTCTGTGGAGTTTTGGCAGGACACAGGGTCATCACCCTTCTTAACACAGGAGCCACACATAATTTTATTGATGCTAGATTTGTGGAGAAGCATTGACTCACTACTAAGGATTTTGAGGGCATTAGAGTTAAGGTGGCCAATGGTTACACTCTTATGTGTGAGCGGATGATTAGAGATCTCCCATTGCACTTGAACAACTATGAGTTCAAGGCTGATTATTATGTGGTGAACATGGGTGATATAGATTTGGTCTTAGGCATGAAGTGGCTTCATTCCCTTGAGGAAGTCACTCTTCATCTCAAGAACATGGAGATTTGTTTTGATGTTGATGGGAAGACACACATTCTTAAGGCAATATGGGATAGCAACATCAAAACTATTTATTTTCATCAAATGGAGAGGCTCATGCGACATGACATGATAGAGTGGGCTACCAAGTGCACATTGGCACCAATACAGGAGGGACAGTAGAAGACTGAGTATCATCCTGAAATTCAGTAGTTGAGAGTTAAGCATGATAAGGTATTCAGTGATATTCCACCAGGGAGACCTCCAGACAGGGGCATTGAGCACATTATTGAGCTTGAGGAGGGTGCTAAGCCTGTCATGATTATTCCTTATTAGCATCCTAAGTAGTTGAAAGTTGAGATCAAGAAAATAGTTAAGGAGTTACTTGTTATGGGTCACATTCGGCCTAGTAAATCACCATTCACTTCTTCAGTTGTTATGGTGAAGAAGAAGGATGGCACTTTATGCATGTGCATTAACTACAGAGTCTTGAATAAGAGAACTATTAAGAATAGATATCCAATACCTTGTATCGATGAGCTTATTGATGAGCTCTATGGCACATGCTACTTCATGAAGATAGACTTAAGGTCAAGATATCATCATATCAAGGTTCATGAGTAAGACATTGAGAAGACTACTTTCTATTGTCATTGTGGACACTATGAGTTTGTGGTGATGCCATTTGGGCTCACCAATGTGCCAGTGACATTTTAGTCCACCATGAACAGAGTCTTCCATTCACTACTGAGGAGGTTTGTACTTGTTTTTTTATGACATTCTTATATACAATAGGACTTGGTAGGAGCATTTGGCTCATCTAGAGATCGTACTCAGTATTTTGGAGAGGGAGTCCTTATATGCCAAGGTGTCTGAATGTGATTTAGGGATGATTGAATTGTTATACATAGGTCATATTATCAGTGCAGAGGGAGTGCAGATGGATCCTAAGAAGATCTGTGCTATTATTGACTGACCTATTCCAGTGAATCTAACATAACTATGGGGATTTCTAGGTTTGTGTAGATTTTATCATAGATTTGTGAATGGTTATTCATGTCATGCAGCCCCTATGATAGATTTGATGAAAAAGGGTGCTTTTTGTTGGACACCTGAGGCACATGAGTGTTTCATGTGGTTTAAGGAGTTAATGACTACGTGCCCCGTGTTGGCACTACCTAATTTTTTGAAGCCTTTTAAGCTTCATTGCGATGCTTCAAGTGAGGGCATTGGAGAGATTCTTATGTAGGACAAGCACCCTATAATGTATGAGAGCCATAAGCTCAGGGGGCCAGAGAGACTTTATAGCATTTATGATAAGGAAATGCTTGCTATAATGCATGCCTTGGAAAAATTTAGGCAATATCTTGTTGGTAGCAAATTTTGCATCAAAATGGACCACACCAGCTTGAGGCATTTCTTGGGGTAGCGAGACCTCAATGATTATCATCAAAAGTGGGTGAACAAATTACAACCATATGACTTTAACATCTCTTTCATCAAGGGCACCCAAAATGTAGTGGCTGATGCTCTCTCACACAGGCCTTATTTGAGTACTATGGTTCACATTACTGAGGATTGGAGACATATGATTGTGGTAGAGTATGCCAAGGACTCATGGACATCTAGTATTATTGAGGGATCAACGATTGATACTAGATATACTCTTGTGAATGACTTGATCATTTACAAGAATAGGGTTTATTTAATCCTAGGCTCAGGGGTGAAGAACATTATCATGTGAGCCTTTCATGATGTACCCACTGCAGGACATCCTAGGTATTTCAAGACCTATAGATAGATTCAGGAGAGATTCACATGGAAGGGACTTAAGGCAGATGTTCTTTAGTATGCTGTGAGTGCCCTATTTGTCAGTAGAACAAGTAGGAGAACACGTACTTGGTAGGGTTATTGCAGCCACTTCTGATTCTTGACAGGAAGTGGGAATGCCTATCGATGGATTTCATTATGGGCTTGCCTAAAGCCCAATGATGAGATTGCATATATGTAGTCATGGATCGGTTAACGAAGTATGACCACTTCTTTTTGATTACCACTACTTACATAGCTACACAAGTAGTAGAGGTATTCATACTACATGGGTTGCCTCAGAGCATAGTGAGTGATAAGGATAGTCGATTCTTGAGTCACTTCTAGCAGGAGGTGTTCAAAATTTGTGGGATCGAGCTTATGCTGAGCACCAGCTACTACCCATAGATTGATGGACAGATAGAGATAGTGAATAAATGAGTGGAAGGTTACCTTAGGAACTATATTTTAGGGTAGTAAAAGGCATGGGTCAAGTGGATTCATTTGTGTGAGTATTGCTATAACACAACCTTCCAAATGACCATATAGATGTCCCCTTTTATGGTGTTGTAGGGGTATGAGGCACTGAGTTTTCTAGATTTACTACTGAGTGATAGTAGAGTGTTGAGTTCTGGAGACTTGTTGTAGGAGATTTAGGATACTATGAGGACTCTCAGGGAGAAAATTGCCAGGGCATAGAATCAGCAAAAGTAGTACATAGATCAGAGGAGGATCGAGAGATCTTTTGATGTGGGTGACATGGTTTATCTTATGTTGCAGCCTTACCATCAGTCTACTCTTAGGAAGAGTGGGGTAGAGAAGCTTAAGCCATGTTATTATGGTCCTTTCAAGATCTTGAGGCATGTTGGAAAGGTGGCTTATGAGCTAGAGCTTCTAGTAGAGAACAGGGTACACAATGTTTTTCATGTATCACACCTCAAGAAGGCGTTGGGACACCATGTACTACCTTTTGTAGTTTTACCTCCCTTAGATGATGAGGGAAAGTTAATTTTAGTACTTGAGTCTATCCTGGAGTATAGAGAGAGATAGTTGCATAGGAGGACTATCAGGGAATATTTGGTAAAGTGGAGAGATTTGCCAGTGGAGGATGTTACATAGGATAGCGAGGATATTTTGTGGCATCCAGAGTTGAGATTGCTTGAGGACAAGCAATTTCAAGGTGGGCAGACTGTCATGTCCCCTTCCAATTGACATCTCATAGAGTTGATGATTAGCCTATTATGTGACCCTCGTAGGCTGATAGGATGGATAAAGGGTCATGTTGGAGCTTGGCTTGGCTTTGACTAGAAAAAATTTTCTAGTTGGCTTTCATTTGGGCTCTTTTAGACACTATTTTCTTGAGTTCCTATTTTTTTTGGGGATTTTTGGTACTCTACAGAGCACCCCTATTATGGTATGGTCACGTGCAGAATCACTCCCTGGTTCACCAGCTTCAGATGGTTTGAGAATCAGATATGTATTGAGGGAGATATTAATATTTGATTGATTTAATTAAATATTAATTATTTGGCATATTTTTAATTATGAAACCCTAATTTTTAATTATGAAACCCTAATTAGGGCAAGCACACCTTTTAGAGGATATAAGGGTTTCTCATTGGAGGGTGTGCCATATTCATTGATGTTGAAGACAAAAAATTTTGCTAAGTATTTTTTTGACAAGACTGAGCCAAGGGTTTCCAGTATTCTATTTACATTGGAAAATGTGTAATCTTCAGTATGTGTAATTTAGAGGTTGTGAGATATCAGTTGATCTATTGCTAGTTTGAGAGATAACTTCACATAGAGGTTATCATAGAGATTCATAAGTATTTATTTTCATTAGGATTTTTGTCCAAAAATCATCCAGATAAAGATCTTCAGTAGTAGCGTAATATTTCTTGAGATTAGGCGTCCATCATATAGGCCGTATAGTTATACTGCTACTATATAGAATCTATATGATATTTTACCAGGCCATGTAGTTTTAGAAAAAAACATGTTTCAGTAGTCACCAGCCACAGGGAGCGTAGAGACTGACATCGACTGTGCAGAGACTGACACCGGCCAACATCGACTGAGCAGAGACTGACATCGGCAGCACAGAGACCAACACCAGCCGACTTTGGCTGACTCCCACATTGACATCTATAGATATGGTAGTATAACCAACTGATGTTGATGACTATGTTTTTGAAACAACAACCAGAGAGAATCTTATTTATCAAGTTTTTTTAACAATAGTTTATATTATTTTTATATGCATGATAGAGACTTTATATTGTAATCATTTGGAAGAATAATAAGATCATTGATTAGCCAGATAAGAGATTATACTTCTATTTATTTATTTATTTGAATTTATATTGCAAATTCACATTCTTTTTTTCTTTCATACAAAAACACCAAAAAAATCAAAATACACAAAAACAGTCAAAAAATATACTGTTTCAAAAATCAGGGAAATAGAGGTTTCTAAAAAATTTATGGTCAAGAAATTAGTCTGAAAGACTAATATTTGTTAGTAGAACATATGATATTTTTATATTAATATGGTATGGATATATCATAAAACCATTTTATCCATCAAAATTCATTACAAGTGTCTACATAGGCTTTGGAGGTCTAATTCATCATGACTAGTTTTTGTGATGAATTGGCAGTTTTGAGTGAGCAAGTTGTAGAGATGTTCTCAAGCATTTATATCCTGAGTGAAATTATTCCAAGAATTTGGTGATGAACTTAAGGCCATGGATAATATATACACATATTTCATTTTTAATAGTTCAATAAGCTTAAGTGTGTTTAAGATTCATTTTTTCAAGATAGACTTTTGAGGTACACATGCCTAACAGGGCATTTTGTCTTAAAGGAGATTTCATGGTATAAACAAAGGATACAAGTCTAATAAATCATGGAAAAGGTTAGTAGAGTTAAATTTTCAAGTGATTAAACTATTTTTTTGTGTTGTAAAAATCCATCTGGGCCTAAGAGGATCAAGTTTTGATTCTAAGAGGATAGACTTAAAGGAGGTATGAGGCTTAATTGAGTAATGGAGGACTAAAAAGGGTTAAAATTATGATTAAACCATGTTCATTATATGTATTAAGACATATTGTGTGGCCTAAATAATAGTTTGAAGGTGTGTGGCTAACCAAGTGGTGTGTGACTATAAAACTAGTGTTTTAGATAATTTTAACTTCTATTCCAAGAAAGGAAGATGAAAGAAACTACATATGGGTATGGTAGAAAAACTTGTTTAGTTTTGCAAGCATTAAATCATATTATTCTATAGAGATCCTCTTTGGATTGAGAGGAATGAATTGAAAACAAGATATCACTAAATCAAATGGTGTTTAGATAGATAATTGGGTGGATTGCCTAGTAATCTAGATCCCAGAAGCAAGAGATTCATTAGGGGTTGTCAATCTAAGCTTCTTAAATAATTAAGTTTATAAACCAAAAGATAAAGTACTTGTATAAATCATATAAGATACTAAAGTTAAATATAAGAAATTATTGATAAATAAATTGACTAATTATAGCAATAAGTGGGTCAATATTAATGTTAAATAGGTCACGTGTGGTTTAAATAATATGTTGGGGATCTATAAATAAATAAATACAAAGAAAATTGAATTTGGTTGAGGGTAAGTAGGTCAAACTAGCTTGTTTTTATTTTATGCCACAATGACCATCAATGGTTAAGGTGACCATCAGGAATTGAGGCGATTGTCAGTAGTTGAGGTAACCATTGGTGGGTAGACAAACCATTGGTGGTCAGGGTGACCATCAATGGTTATTGTGTGTTGGGTTTGGGTGATAAAAAGGTTAGATTAATGGGGTCATAGAAGGTAGTTTTAGGAGATTTTTTTATGATGGGTTGATTACAAAATAGAAATAAAGTAATTGATAGATTAAAAAAAATACTTAGATTTCCATAGGTTGATCTGGTGAATGGTTGAGGTGGTTATCTTGTTGATGGAGTCTAGCATGATTCTAGTAGAGTAACAATACATAGATTTCAGTCAAGGGGTGGTATTAAACCAGATCTCTATTGTGATGGCTACATTTTTATATTACTAAAAGAATACCTATAAAGAAACTCTGGATATGAAATCTCTTGATCATTATGAGGATCCCTTTTTACCTCCTACTCCTCTCTTCTTATAGGAAGGAAGAAGAGGTGAAAAAATATGGTCACAAGAGATATAAATTTCTATCTAATTTGAACTCTAACATGCATGGGTTTGTACATGAATTAGACAAGTTAATTATAAAAAATTAAGGTGGAGTGAAGGGTCAGTTAAGTTGGTTTAGATGGTGAAACCTGACCATTGGTGGTCAGGGTAACCATTGATGGTTAAGGTGACTATTGATGGTTAAGGGTCAAGGTCAAGTTGAGTTAAATAGGTAGGTTTAGTTAGTAGGTCAATATAACTAGGTTTAGGTGTTGTTTTTGGTCAAAAGGTCAAGGATGGGCCCAAAGGGGTCCTAAAGTGGTCTAGGGGAATTGCAGTATTCAAAACCATCATGTGTAGATTTATGGTGTTTACATTTTTCCCATTTTTGCTGTGTAGTTTGTATCAACAAGCTGCAAAACAAAAAATGAATTATGGGTTGAAGGTTCAATTTCCCTAAGTATGGGAGGAGGTGTTCCCCCTCAAATGAGGAATTGATGAGGGAAAATAGAATCAGGTATGGGTTTGATGAGTCGGTAAGGTGGTGATGAAAGGTGAACATTAGAGGTTCAGCACTATAGGGTGAACATGCATACAAAGTAAAATTAAAGTGTGATAGCCAAGATCACATATTGACTAGGTTATCACAGTTGGTAAAAATTAAGGTGAATGTTAGAAGGATAGGTGACAAGTGGATCATGTGACTACATTTAAGCATGGAAGTTGTGAATAGTCATAAACACAAGTCTCTTAGGAAAGGTATATGT
>JARHVA010007181.1:415000-552500 GCA_037957365.1 Torreya grandis | reverse complement strand
AAATCCCTTGATTATAGTGTAGAAAGGGGAGATGAATCAAAATCGAACCTTCTTATGAGACTAGCTTGCCTCTTCTAGAGGTTTCTAAAGAGTCAGTATAAACAAGTCTATGTCGTATAAGGTTTAGACTGATCAATGTGAGAAGTATACTCATGAGAGCCGATTATGGATTTCAAAATTATCACTTATGATGGATGATTATAGCTTTAAAAATTACTTTACTTTTTCTTGATAAACGGTAATTTGCTTATTTTGTTGAGTGGGAGGGTTGGGAAAGTTGATTGATGTAGAAAGCTTTGAATAAATTTCTATACTTTAAAAAATGCTTTAGTCAACCATCCTTTGAGGGAGTGGTCTAAGTTTGTGTGCTTTGCCTAATGCCTTTTGATAGTTATCCTTCAAGGGAGCAATATAACTTTTAGAAATTTTGATATGTTTTTGGTAGCTATCCTTCAAGGGAGAAGTTTGCAAATGTTAGGGATGACCCATGACTATTTTTTGTTATGACTTTGCTTTTGAATTTTAATGTTAATTGACATAAACTTACTTATATAGTCTAAAGGGTTAACCTTTATGAAGGCAAAAGTAAAAGCACAAGAAGGTTATTTGCATGCAAATAGGTTTAGGTGACAATGACCATGGGAAACCATCTTGTAAAAGGGGTAGAAAGCACCATGAAAATCATGACTTAGGTAGAGAAATGGTAACCATTATTTAATATTAGGCCATGATTATGATGGATAATCACATGATTTAGTTTTAATATATTACCCCTAAAATAGAGAGATGACTTTGGTTTGAAATAAATGGGTGATATTTAGTTAAATAAAAGGTAATTTAAAATATATTTTTTTTAAAAAAAAGACATAGATGCAAATAATTGAGGGGATCAGGTTCTAGGTTTCCTTCAAGAGAAGATAATTGGTAAGTTTCTAATCCATACTTATGGGTTATGATATAAGGTCCAAGCCAATTGAAAGCAAACTTTCCATGTTTAGTTTTCTCCATATTTGTGACATGTTGGTTTTCCTTTAGGACAAGGTCTCTCATATTGAATTCTTGTACTCAAAGTTGTTAGATGCATTATTGATAGACATGAAGATGGGTAAGGGTGGATAAATGATTCTCATCAAGTAGCTCAAGATGGGATAAACGGTTTTGACAATTATTATCTTTAGAGATGATATCCTGTAGGGATGTACATAGCAAAGGAATTTGGAATTTGAGACGTAAGACAACCTTTGAACCAAACACAAGAGAGAATGGGGTAACACTCATAAGGTTTTGGATGCTAGTATGATATGCCCATAAGGAAAAGGGGATGTGCAAATGCCAATCCCAACTAGATGAATTGACTATTTTAGTGAGCATGTTGTTGAGAGTTTTTTCAGAGGCTTCTACCTATCTATTAGCTTATGGAAAATAGGGTGAAGATAAATTGATCTTGGTGCCAAATGTGTCATAAATACCTTTGACTTTATTTTTTTTAAATGTTTTCCATTATTGGTGATAATTTTCTGAGGAATACCAAAATGGCAGATGATGTGATGATTGACAAAGTTGATAATCTTTTTAGCTTTGGTTGAGACAAGAGGAATAACCTCTACCCATTTAGTAAATTACTCAATCATAGTGATGATATAATGATTTTTCTATGAATAATGGGGGTTAATTTAACTAATAAAGTAAATACCCCATTGTGATAAGGGCCATAAATTAGTGTATACTTGAATTCTATGACTAGTTTCATGATGCAAATTGGTGTATTATTGATACTTAACACGCTTCTTCACATAATTGTAACAGTCTTGGTTAAGGGTGGACTAATAATATCCAAGGAAAAATATGTGTTTAGTGATGTCTAAGCCACTAAATTGTCCCTCATAGATCCAATTATTCATTTCCCTAATAGCATGAGAGGCTTTATGACTACGTAGGTAATGGAAGAGGAGACCATTAAAGCCATTTTTATAAAGAATTCCCCCCATAATGGTATAACATGAGGTATTATACATAAAGGGTCTTTGAGAATTTATAAAAAGATCAAAAGGAATGATGGAAAGGTTAAGATAGTCGAAGGTTTACTAATACCAAAGATCAGGTTGGGTCTCCTAATTATTTGTACTAATGATGCATCATCCAATTTGTTGGCAATAACTTATCCCTTAATGAAATTATATTAAAGTAATTCAAGGTTAAACTTATCTAAAAACATGAGCTAATTGGCCATACATTGGTTTTGGTATAGCTTATAGTGCATATACTTAAGTGGGTCAGTATTGGTTATGACAGTTTTCATGGTTAAGAAGCTAGTAGTGAAGTTTGGTGGGCATGAAGACCATAGCTAGGAAAAGTTTCTTGATATAGGTGTAATAATTCTCATACTCTAAAAATGTGTGACTGATGTAGTAGATGGCTTGTTCTTTGTGTTTTTCATCCCAATGAGCAAGCATTGAACCTAAGGAGTGGTTGGTGGTGAAGATATAAATAGAAAGGTTGATCCTTTTTGGGGGGAGTGAGGATAGGTGAAGATAAGAGGTACTTATTAAGTTAATAAAATACCTTTTGATAGTCATAATTCCACTTAAAAGAGACATAATTCTTTAAGAGATGATGGAAGCATTGTTACTGGTCCAAGAGTTGAGAGATAAAGTGATGAATGGATTATGTCTTCCCTTGAAAACTATAAAGTTGATCGAGGTTTACTAGAGTAATCATGTTGAGGATTGCTTTGATTTTGGTTGGATCGACTTTGATTCTTGAATGGAAATGATAAATCCAAGGAGCTTTCTTGAAAAGACCCCAAAAATTCATTTCTTGGGGTTAAGGTGGACATGGTAATGGATGAGTCACTTAAAGATAATTTTGAGAATGGACAAATGATCTTTATGGCATTTGGATTTCCAAAAAGGTTATCCACATAATCTTCAATGATTTTATGGATGAGATCATGCAAGATGTAGGTCATAACATGTTATTAGGTTGCACTAGCATTCTTTAGTCCAAAAGGCATGATCCTATAGCAGAAGGTCCCCTATGTGGTGTTAAAGTAGTTTTATGCTGATCTTTAGGGGTAATTAGGATCTGATTGTATCTTGAAAATCCATCCATAAGAGATAACATCTCATGGATGAATGTAAGATCAACTAGTTGGTCAATTCTTGGTAGAGGAAAGTCATCTTTTGGGAAAGTAATGTTGAGGTCACAAAAGTCCACATAAATTTGTAGTCCCCCTATGGCTTTGGTGATAGGCATGATGTTTGAGACTCATTAGGGATAGTCATTGGGTTGAATGAAATTAATAGATAAGAGACACTGAATCTCTTTTTTGATGAGAAGGGTTATACAATGGTGCATTCATCAAAGTTTCTATCTAACATGTTTGGGATTATGATTGGTGACTATGTTGTGGGTAGATATGGAGGGGTCAATTATTGACATGTCAATATAAGACTAAATAGATGATAGGTTATGGTTTTTTAAGAAGGAAGAGAAGTCCTGAATCTCTTCAAAATTTAATGATTGGCTAATTTTGACAATATGGGGGTTGTTTGGAGTACACAAATTGATATTTATGGTGGATTCATTTAACATGGTTGATGTTTCAAGAGGAAGAGATTTGTGAATGGAATAATCTAGTGCACCAAGGTAGTTGAGAATGAAATTATCATCCTGACACTAAACAATATTAATGGTAGGAGAGTCATCTCGTATCATCTCAAGATGGGTCATAGGGATGGTTATGATTTCCCTATATTTTTGATAGGTTAGGGGTCCAAAGATAATTAGGTTGATGAAAAAACATTAAGGTGGATGATGTTGGTATCCTCTAATTTTGATGGTGAAGGATTTGATGAGGATACAAGTTCCTCATCGATGTTGGTGGTGGGAGGTGAGTTGGTTTGTAATTCTGATGGAGAGAAGCCTAGGCCATGTTTCTCATGGGGTTTTTGAGTCTAGATTGAAAGTATCTCATACATACCCTATTCATATAATCCAAGAGAAAGTCCATTCCAAGCACACCTATGAAGGTATGTCTTGGTAATACTAGGTTTATCTAGATAATTGAATTCAGAGGTGAATGGTCAAGGTGAAAGAGAGGTGGCAAAAGAACAAAGGGTTTTGTTGAGTCCCCCATAGATGAAATGGGCTTAATAATTTGAAGGTTTAATTAGAGCAATGGATCTAATATTAGGGTCATAATCGATTTGGTTGTTAAGATGTCCATACTCATGGGGAGTATGAAAGGAGTTAAGGATCAGGAGGTGATATTCCCTAAGTGAGAGAAATTAGAATGTTGATTCTAAGTGGTTTGTGGTAGGGATTTGATTTGAGGGGATTGATGAGCTTGTAGATGCCTCATCAATAGAAGATGGTATAAATTCATTTTTTTTGGTTGAGGGATTATATTTGGATTATGAGAGTGTGCTAGATGGAGGTAAGAAGATGTCGTTGGGTTGATAAGTCAAGTTGCATGATAAAAAGGGACTTGGGTCAGATTGTATAGTGATAATCTAACCTTTGTGCTCAAATTTGATGTAATGATGAATGGCAGAGGTTATAATACCCATGGAGTGGGTCCAAGGTCATCCCAACAAAATATTATATTAGAATTCACCTTTGACTACATAAAAGATCTCTAGGAGTTTGTGAGGTCCTAAAGGGATATGAAGGACAACAATTCCCAAAGTAGTGGCCATGGTGTCATTAAAGGATTAGAAGATGGCTGAGGTTTTAGACATGACATTATTTGGTAATTTAAGTTGATAATAGGCATGGGATGAGATGATATTAATATTGGCTCCTCTATAAATCATAACCCATTTGATGTGATTTTGGTTAATGCAAGCATTAATGAAAATAGTGGGATTTTGGTCATCAAGATGGCTAGAATGTATTTTTGAATCCTTTGAAGTGATAAGGTTGTAACTTTGGAGAGTGAAAATAAAAGATACTAGAGGTTGAAGGTCTTCAAGTTAGACCTCTATTGATTACAATGCCTTTATCATTATTTATTGATGATGAGGTGAGATAGAAATCAATTCATATGGACTCATGTTTGTCAAGATTTGGTGAAGTTGTTTGAGAACCAATCTTCTAATTATTTTAGATGGGTTAGATTGAAAAGTACCTAAGGTAGATAAATTGGGTTTGGTTGAAGGTTACATTTCTTTAATATGACTTGGTTTAGATGTGGAATATGGGTATGTCCATGGGATGGACACTTTGGCTTTCACTTTATCCTTTTGCTAAACATGTGATCATTTAACCACATGGATAATATGGATGGAGGAAAGAGATTTGGTAGGAGATTGGTTTGGTTCCTTATCACTCTGAGGTGAGATTTTGGGAGTAGGTAGGCATTATATATTGCTTGCTTTTTGTTGTATTGGTAGTGGGCTCATAGGAGGTTCATCTGTTAATAGATTGTCCTCATCATAGAGATGATGGATTATAGTTTAGATAGCTTTGTATTTATCTATGTCATACCTAGGAATCCTATGATAGGAGCACACTTGAACGTCATTATACTAGATGGGTTTTATACCAAAAGGGTCAAATGGTTTAATAGGAGGTAAGGTCAAGCAAAAAGTTTGTAGTAACCTTTGCAAAATAATTGAGTAAGGCTCAACTAAAGGTGGAGAGAGTTTAGAGGTTTTGACCTTGGTTGGTGAGATGGAAGTCTTTTTTGAAATAAGATTGGTGGTAGAGGTCTTGGGTAAGGTGGTGTTCTTAATTGATAATTTTGGTTTAGGTAACGAAGTTGATAAGTTGGAGGTATAAGATGTCAAGGTAGCTATTTTGGTTATTTATGTCTCAATGAGGATGGGCATGTTAGAAAGCAAGAGTAATGGTGTAACCAAAAGTGGTGGTTGGGTTTTGGTTAAGATAGTTTGATTCTTAATAAAAGTAGAAGGATGAGTATCTAATATAGAGGTAAAGATTTTTGGGGGGAAACTCTATCCTTTTGGTAGTTTGTTAGTTTTACCTCAGTTGATTTGGTTTGGTATTTGGTTGGTGGGTCTAGTTGGTTTAGTTGAAGTGATAGATGATGATTTTGTTATTTAGGATTTGGGTGCTTTGGATGGTTGAGATATGATTGGGTTTTAGAGTTTTTTATTGATTCAGTTGATATAATAGAGGGTTAGATGATAGAAGTAGTGGGATGGTTCAACAAAGAATTGGTTGGATGGTCCTTTTTGGTGATGTAAGGGACACCCAATTATTTCCAAAAGGTGACTCAATTGGTGTTAGTTTTAGAGATAAACTCTAACGTCTAAATTAGTCTGGAGAATAGTTTTTAAACTGGTCTTATTCCCTAGGCATAAGACTCAAAAGATAGACCCATAGGTTGGGAAAGGGGAGTGGTCACCTCATATTTTTCCTCTATAAAAGGAATAAAGTTTTGGATTGGTGGTTCATCTATGGGAGGTGAAAATATGGTGGCTTGTTCTTTGGGAATGATCTCCAAAGGGGAGGTGAGTAACATAGTAGTTGGGGGAGGAGGTAAAGTGGTGATGTTTGCTTGCTCAGGTAGATAAGTTGAAGGAGGGGTTGATGACTCCACTACTTCAATAAGTGGAGGAGGTGAAAAATTTACTTCTATGGTTTAGGTCTCTAAAGGAAGTGAAGGTAATTCTTCTATCTCCATAATTAGAGAGGTCAAATAACAGGTAGATTGGGTGGTAGGTTCTTTAGCAATTGGCATGTTAAGAACCATATTTATGGTATGGGCATCATGAGAAGACTCAAATTTGTTGATATTTTTTTTGGTTGGTGAATGGCTGGTAAAAGGTTTTCTAAAAATGTCAAGGGCTTCGTTTAGAGGTGTGTTGGGGTTGTCCAACATAAGTTACCCCTTGTCAATGAGGATTTGGACAACATTTTAAAGGTATTACACCTATTAACGTCATGTCCAAATACTCAATGGAAATAAAATAGGTCATTCATGTTGTAACATCTAGGTGTAAGATGACAAGAATCAAATTTTTGAGGTGTTTTTATAAGAAGAAGTTGTATGATATTAGCTTTTAGCAACTTCTCTAGGACTAAAGCATAAGATTCCCCAAGTGGAGTAAATTGCTTCTGATTGTTTTAGTTTTGGTTTCTCATGTTATATTTTGAGGATTTAGAAGAGTTTGGTTGATTGACAAATGATGGAGTAGTGGTATTAAGGACAACCAAATTTTTAGTTTCCTTTATTTTGGCCTTGGTATTATTTTGGTTATTTGGTTTAAATGAAGAGGCCACATTGGTTTTGTAGGTAGAGTTTTTGTTTTTAAACTTTAATTTTCCTTCATCGATGTCTCTATTTTATATCTTATGTGTCATGGTAAAATCTTCATCAAAGGTTCTAAAGCTATGAACACACAATGTAGAATAAATGTACCTAGCACATGCCTGAACAATTTTTTTTATTAGTTCAAGTTGGGGTAAAGAGAAGGAAATTTGATTTATTAGGCTTTTCCAATGGGATACAAAATTAGTAATAGACTCATAATAAAATTTTTAGATAAATTTTAGTGATGGAAACTTTCTTGGAGATGTTTATTGAAAAGTGATCCAAGAAATTTTGGGCTAGCTAGGTGCAAAAGAGGAGAGAATGTTTGGTTATGGCCTATACCCATCTAATTCTATACCAAATAGGAACATGGGGAAGGTATGAAGGATGGAATCATCATAAGAAATCAAAAAACATGAATTCCTAAATTCCTTGAGGTTTTGTTGGGGGACCTCCTTACTATGGAATATAGAAAACATGGGAAGTTTCCACTAAGGGGGATATGGTCTCATAGGGATAAATGGGCAATTGGGCTCATTGTAGATTTGGTCATATAATAAGATTTTATGATCACTAGAGATGGATGACTCTAAGGTTGTCATTTTATCCATGAGCATTTTCATTAGATCCATTTAGGTTTGTGTGCCTAAAAAATTGCGAGGTGCATATTATTGTGGTGGTTGGGTAATATATTAATAGTTGGTAGGAGGTTGAGAAGCTACCACATATTTATATGTGGACATAGGTGTTTGGGTGGATGTTATGTAGGGGTAGGTAGATGTATGTGGTTGGGTAATGGGTAGAGGTACATGCCCTCACGGGTGAGGGATGTAACCCAAATTGGGTGCAATAGGCACCTATTGAGAGTTTAAGTTAGGTTGGGTAGGAGTTTTGATTGGCTGTGTAGATAAATTATAGGTGGTGGCCTTTGTATTGATTTATGGTAAGGTAGAAGGTATAGACACCACAATATTTTGAAGTGGAGTAGTGAATAATGGATTGGGTGTAGCTAAAGGAAGGTTGGAAATGCTAGTAGTACGAACCCCTATGGTGAGGGGAGTATAGGTGATTAGAGCAGTTTTTGGTGGGGGTATAAGACATAAGGGTGTTGGTAGGTTGGTTTTCCATAGTAGTATTAAAGGGATTAAGTTAAACACAACTATCTACTAAGAGGGGTGTAAATTAGTATATTAGCTAATACTAGTTCTTTTAAACCTTTTAAAGTTAATAAAAATTCATATGCATATTAAATAATATATACAAAGATCACACACACACACACACACCATAAAACAAAAAACACGTTAAACTAGATTTATACATGGAAAACCCAAAGGGAAAAACCATAGTGAGAACAACTGCTAGAATCTATTGTTCTAATCCAACCTCACAATTAAAACACCTCACTAGTAAAACCACATTGGTTACATTTAAGGAAACCTATCCTTAGGAGACACCAATCCCCTAATTAAGAACCAACTCATTTTTTTTAAGGCACCAACCAATTAGAACTATGGAGCTACAACTCTAGTGTACAAGATATATTCATAAATGAATCCAATTTAGTTTCTTTGTTACAAGTCTAATATGTAACTGCTCACATTCTACTCATTCTCTATGTGCCTTTTATTCCTCTCTACTCAATCTCTACACATTATTTGTGTTCTCTTTCTTCCTCTCTGCCTCACTCTCTATCTTTGAATTTCACTTTATTTCTACATACATCTCAAGTTAACACACTGCAAGTTACTTTGATATCAGCTTTTTTACTTGTGAAAACATCAGCAACAAAAATCCCATTGCAATGTTCAAGATGTTGTATATGTATAGATAATGAAGCTATGGTTTCACATTTTAAATTACATTCACACATTAACTCCCCTTTACTGGTTCTCATTCAATGTGACTTTAACATATTTTCTTTCCCATGTCTTGGTTCATTCAAAACACTCCAATGTTCATGTCTCTTTACTATGTTTGGTAAATGTTAGATTCAGGTCATTACTAAATTACTTCCTTAATCAATGATTGATAGTTTAGATTGATCAATTTCAAGATTTGTGTAAACCTTTTTGGCTAACCATTTATCTAGTCATGTCTTTAAATGAGGATTGTTCATCTTATCTTTATCACCATTCACTCTCTATTTTGAACCATTAGATATTTTTTAAGCACTATTTTTACTTTCAAAATAGAATCGCCAATCTCTCTTGCATTTACCATCGATCTTTTTCTTGCATCTTGATATCTCCTATATGATTGGTTTGTTTTCACTCATTTTAATTGCCTTAGATATTTTCAATCTTTATCTTTGTCTATATGCCTTTTGGGAGTTTTTCATGGAAGCCTTTTCAGCTTTTAGAACTAGCCTTATGTCCTTCACAATTGTCCTTCAATATTTTCAAGTGTCCTTTCTCTACAATAGAACTATCCTTCAGGATTTTGTAAACTATCCTTTGAAAATTTGCAATCATGCTTAAAAAACTCTACAAATGTCCTTTCTTCATTCAAACTATCTTTTAGATGAATTATTGTTGGATTTTTGCCAAGTGCTCTTTGAGACAATTTATACAAGTATTTTGTCTAAATGCCCTTCGAGATAATTTCCATGAAGTTTTTGTCAAAGTGTCCTTTAGGACAATTTAATCGATAAAATTTCGAAGTGCCTTTTGGGACTTTCAAATTTCCCTTCATTTCTTTCCTCATTTCTTTTGGAACTTCTATATAAGACACATACCATTCATAAGTTTTGTAACGGTCCACATACCATTTGGGTTTTTTGAAAAGATCCCTTCAAAAGATTTGAATGGTCTACTTATCCTTTGGCATTTTTAAAATATCCCTTCAAAAATTTTGAATGGTCCACTTTCCCTTTGAACTTTCTAAAAATATCCCTTTGGAACTTTTGAATGGTCCACTTACCCTTCAGACTTTTTGAAAATATCCCTTCAAAATTTTTGAATGGTCCACTTGACCTTCAGACTTTCTACAAAGAGTCCTTCAGAATATTTGTTTGAGATTTTTTTTTGAAAGAATTCTCTAAGACGCTTTCTCTGAAATAATTCTATGTGGCACTCATTTCCTTCAAAAACTTTTTTGTGCAAAATTTGTCCAACAAAGATTAGCCAGTTTTACTAAAAAAATTACCTTTAACATTTTCCCAAGAGAATTCCCTTATTTATTTTGGGATTTTTGTCTGAGAGAATTATCTTTGAAAATATTTATAAAATAATTCCCTTGACAAATATAGGAAAAATTGAAGTATGGAAACATCCTTATGCATTTGTAACATTTGCTCTATTCATCCTTATGACATAGAACTTAGACCATAAAGAATAGACACAAACCTAATTATCATAGTGTGATCATTTCCTTCAGGTGCTACCATACATGCAAATGTTGATAACATCATCCTATGTGCATAACTAGATCTTGTCAAGATAACCATGTGAGCAAAGGCATTCAATGTACACACATAAATTTGTTCAACTAAACACCTTTGACATTGATGCATGATAATGCATTGTTCCTTTGACATTAATGACAATTATTCAGACTTCAATGACTATGTCCATCAATCTCCCCCTTTGTCATTGATGGAAAATCATCATCAGAATGACTTAACTCCTTTATCTTCATTTTTCTTTCTCCCCCTTTGACATTAGTGACAAAGAGTCTCTACCATACTATGTCAATAATTTTTTCCTTTCCTAGCATCTTAGTTGTTCTGATCCTTGGACCTGATAGGATATAACACTTTGTGAGGAACTCCCCCTTAGGAAATGGTACATTAGCTCCCCTAGATCCATGATTCTCCAAATGATCATTTATATAGCATTGGTCTAAAATAACAATCAATAATCCACATATCTCTATATAGATAGGCATAGTGACCTAGAGCCCACACACCTTTATCACCTCCTTTGTAGTCAAATAGCAAAGGGACTACAACTTTATCATCAAGCTGCCTTTTCTCTTAATTTAAGAGTTAATAATGTTCCTTCAATACTCCCCCTAGATTCATGCCCTATCACTAAAAGCTAGTGATGTGGTGTGGGAGCCACAACTCGTAACTTATTCTTAGATACTAAAATTGATCATTGGGAATAAGCTTGGTAAATATATCTATAATTTGGTCCTTTATTAGCACATACTCAATTTTGACTTCTTGATCTACAACCTTTTCTTTCAAAAAATGATATTTGATGGATATATGTTTGGTTCTGGAATGCATCACTAGATTCTTAGATATGTTTGTGGCACTTGAGTTATCACAAAATATATAAATAGGTTCATAGTATTCTACCTTGATGTCTCTAAGAGTTTTTTTCATCCACAAGACTTGATGCCACCATTATGCTGATACTAGATACTCTAATTCTACTGTAGAAAGTGTAATTGACTCTTACTTTTTGCTTAGCCATGACACAAGTCTATTTCGAAGGAAGAATGTACCACCACTAGTGCTTCTCCTATTATCCACACTTCTTACCCAATCAACATCTATATATGTAATCAAAGTGATATCTTCACTTGTAGGGTACCATAGACCAGTGTCAATTGTGATCTTGATGTATCTATATATTTTTTCATATCATTGACATGACATTCCTTAGGAGCTACTTGAAATCTTAAAACCATGCATATAGCTTGCATGATGTCTGGTATTGATGTAGTTAAGTACACTAGGCTACCAATCATTGATCTATACATAATATTATTCACATTAGGAGACTCATCTTATTTTCTCAACTTGCATCCAATTATTATGGGAGTACTAACCGGTTTGCTATCTTCCATTCTAAGCTTCTTGAGCATCTCTTTTGCATACTTGGTTTGAGATATGAATATCCTTTCATTGGTTTGTGAAATTTTTATACCAAAGAAAAAAATTATACTAGAATAGACATTTCAAATTCACTTTGCATTTATGTGACAAATTCTTTGCACATATTACTATTTCCACCTCCAAAGATGATATAATCTACATAGACAAAACTAATCAACATATGCTTACCTTCTGATCTAAAGTACAAATTGTTATCTGTACATCCTTTATTAAAACCTTGTTGTTGTAGGTATTGATCCAATCTTGAATACCATGCCCTAGGTTCCTATTTCAAACCATACAGTGCCTTCTTTAGTCTACATACATAATCTTCTTCATCCATTAGCTAAAAACCATTTGGCTATTCAATGTAGACTTCTTCTAAGTTTCCATTCAATAAGGCTAACTTTACATCCATTTCATATACTTTGAACTTATTATAAAAAAATAATGCTAAAAACATTCTTATAGATTTTAGTCTTGCCACTAGAGAAAATGTCTCTTCAAAGTCTATGCCTTCTACTTGTGCATATCCCTTGTACACCAATCTTGTTTTGTTTCTTATGATAGCTCCATCTTCATTGAGTTTGTTTTTACAAACCCATTTAGTTTTTATCACATTCTTGCTTGAGGGTCTAAGAACTAATTTATAGGTTTTGTTATTTTCTATTTAACTCAATTCTTCTTCCATGGCTTTTAACCAATTTTCATCCTTATTGGATTTACTAAAGGTCTAAGACTCAATTTCTAAAAATAGAGAAAAACATACTTGCTCCTTTTTCATTCCAACTCTTCTCTTAGTTTGAACTCATTAATTTTTGTTTCCAATTATCTACTCCTTTGGATGATCCTTTTGAACAAACTTTGGAGGTGTCTTTACAGTCTTTTCTTCCTCCTCTTCACTATCTTCTTCATTTTCTACTCCTTTTAATTCTTCAATTTTGATCTCCTCATCAGGTTCAACTTGTTTAAATCCTTCTTCAACCTTGACATTGATGCTTTCAAATATTTTATGTAGCCTCTTACTATAACATACATAGTATTAAATCTAAGTAAAGTAACCAAGAAAAAATCCCTCATCACGTCTTGACTCAACTACCTAATTTGTCATCCTTTCTTCTAATGTAGCATTTGCTTCCAAACACTTTGAAGTACTTAATTGATGCAGGATTTCCATACCATAGTTTAGATGGTATTTTATCATTTCTCACCCTCAAATAAACTCTATTTAGGATGTATACTATTGTTTGGATTGCTTCTCTCCAATATCCATCAGATAGTTTGGCCTCTTTCAAAATTGTTCTAACTATCTCCTTAATAGTCATGTTCCTTCTCTCAACAAATCTATTTTGTTGTGGAGTTCTTATAGTATATTAGTTCCTTTTAATCCCATGATTCTCAAAATATTCTATGAAATCATTGGAGGTGAATTATCGACCTTTATCAGATCTCAAACATTTGATATTTCTTCCCATTTTATTTTAAACCATGGATCTAAAGATCTTAAATCTATCAAAGGCTTAAGATTTGTCCTTAAAAAAGGTTATCCAAGTCATTCTTTAGTAATCATCTACAAATAACATGAAGTAATGAACTCATTTTGATCCTTTTATCTTGGTAGGGCCACAAAGATCAGTACGGACTAATTGTAGAGGATTTGTAATTGCATATTCTTTTATTTGAAAATTGACCCTTATTTTTTTGCCTAATTAACTTTATTTACATGTAGTATCTACAAGTTTCGTTATCTTGGGCATATGTCTTACACACTTATTCAAACTTACTTTGACTAGATTATCAAAATTGACATGTCTCATTCTCCTATGCCACAACCAACTTTCATCAACCTTTCCTATGAGGCAGATTGTAGATATTATTATTGGTCCTTTTCCCTTCTGTAACTATTTTGCCAGATCTCTTTGGCTTGTAGTGTTTAGCATCAAATATGACCTTATATCTATTTTCACACATTTGGATGACACTTAGTAGATTAGGCTTCAGTCCTTTGATATAAATAACATCATGTGTAGAAAGTTTACCATCAGTGTGAAAGGTTCCTTTTCCTTTGATTTTTATTATTGTGTTGTCTCCCAAGTTGATAGTTCCCTCCATGCACTTGCTCAACTTGGTGAACTTACTCTTGTCACTAGTCATATGCTTTGAAAATGTACTATCTATCACCCACAAATTTTGTCCTTTGGTGTGAAGTGTCATTTGAGAAATCAAGGATTGATTTTTCAATTTCCACATTTTCTTGGGTCTCTCATATGTCCTTTTCTTTTCTTTATTAGTGACTTGTGAACCTTTGTTCTTATTAAGAGACTTTCATTTATTTACATCATATCCTTTTGATGTTGCAAAGTTAGTCCTATAATGCTTATCTATGTGACCAAAATTATTAGAATTATAGCACATTAAACTCGAATCGAGCAAATGAACAAATGAGTTTATACTTGAAAAATTATTTTTTGTAGTAGGAACTCTACATTCAATGGTGCTATGACCAAACTAATTACAACTATAACAATAAATGTAAAAGGATTAATAATACCTAGTCATAATGTTATTTGGTACATTATAATTAAATTTTATAATCCTTTATTTCTTCAAGTCTATCACTTGAGTATATCCTTATACATCTTTGATTTCAGATCTTTTCCTATAGTTTATTCTCCTCACTTTATCTTTATTTGGATCATTCATAGTGTCCTTGCTAATCTTCTCTTTCTTTTCTTCTTCTCCTCCTCCTATCTTAAAATTATCATATAGGTTGGTTGATGTACTTGTTGATGAGCCATTTCATTTCTCATATCCTAGACCAGATTTTTCATTTGAAGGATTCTAACCACTATTTAATTCATTAAGAATGTCTGATCCTTTTCCCAAAATTAGACTTTTCTCTATCTAAATTTTTACCTTCTCAAGTTGTTTCCTCAAAGCTACTATTTCTACCTCAAGCTTCATGCATTTTTTGGATTTTCTCTATAGTTCCATCTTAACTACTTCCTCTATTATTTTAGGCTCCTCAAGTTGAGTATTTAGAGTCTTTATCATTTGATTATATTTATCAAGTTCCTTCTACCCAAGATTCTTCTATTTTTAGTTCTCTTTTCTTAGTTTCTCAATCTCTTCTAGAGCATAAACTAGTTCACCTTCTAGATCAACTTCACCTTCCTCTTCTTCATCCCAATCTTCATATTCATCATGTTCTTGATTTAATGGAATGGATTATTCTACCATGAACATGAATTATTTTACCTTTGCTACAAAAGCATAATCATGATCATCATATGAACTATCACTATAACTACACTTCATTATGTCACTATCTTCTTTTGTATATAAACCTTTCTTACTCTTGAATAAGTTATTCCTTTTTTCATAGTGAGGTTTCACATTTTTCCTACTTTATACTTTATCAGAATTGTCCTTTTTATTATAAGGACATTTGGTAGCAAAGTGTCCTACCTTTCTATAGTTAAAGCATTTGAACGGTAGCTTGCCTTTTTATTTCCCTGATCCTCTCTTTAATTTTTTGATAAATTTAGCTTCTTCATTAGTCTCTTTAGATTTAGACATGGATATTTATTATTTTATCTGCTTTACTACTTTGAATGTAAATTTTCTTTTAAATGTGTCAATCTCTCTCATTCTCATCTCATAGGTTCTGAATGTTCCATGCAGTTCATTTACTTTGAGCTTGTCCAAATCTATTAATTCTTCAATTGTAGATGTTTTGGAGTCATATCTTGATGGTAGGCATCTAAAAACCTTTTTGACAATAGTTGACTCTTCTATTTTTTCTCCAAATCCTCTGATAGCATTCACTATCTCATCTACCTTGAGGAGGTAGTAGACAATATTTTCCTCTTCATTTATATTAAGACTCTCAAACTACCCTTTGTACATTTATATCTAGGCTTGCTTCACCTTGTCATCTCCTTCATACATGGATTTTAACTTGTTCCAGATGTCTTTTGCACTTTGACAAACTTTGAGTTTGATAGTCTATAAAGAATAAAATTCTTTGCCTTGGAATGTTTTTCATATGCCTTCTTGATAGCCTAATCAGTAAGGGATACAACAAGAGCTATATATCCATTAAGTACATATATCTATACATCAAATCCTAATGAGGACAAATATGTTTCCATTTTTATGCTCTAGAAAGCATAGTTGGATCCATCAAATAAAGTTTCTTTGCTTAAGGAGGATCCTTCTTGACTAATCATTATGTTCACTAACCAAGATCTACCTGAGCCAATTAAGCTTCTCCTAAGGAACCCTAGGATATGATATTAATTATTGAACACAACTATCTACTAAGAGGGGGTTGAATCAGTAGATTAGGGAAAACTAGTTCTTTAAAACCTTTTAAAGTAAATACAAATTCATATGAATATTAAAGAATAGATGCAGAGATCACACACATATTGAAACACATTACACTAGATTTATACATGGAAAACCCAAAGGGAAAAATCATGGTAAGAACAACTGTTAGAATCTATTATTCTAATCTAGCTTTACAATTAAAACACTTCACTACTAAAACCACACTAGTTACATTTAAGGACACCTATTCTTAGGAGACACCAATCCCTTAACTGAGTACTAACTTATTATTTTTGAAGGCACCAACCAATCAGAACTATGGAGATACAATTATAATGTACATGATAGATTCAAAAATAAATCCAATTTAGTTTCTTTATTACAAGTCTAATCTGTGGGCTAAGAATTTGACTCAAGAGAGGATAATTAATATCATGTTAGTTTCAAAATGAAAATGAAATTAAAGAAACACACTAACTAGCATAAAATATCTACGCCTAGACACTAGATAGAGCTTAGTTAACAAACATGAATAAAACACACAACTAAAATGAAAAATAAATCTTCTTTTACCTTTCTTGGATGATCCAAAATGATTTTTGTAGTGGCTTGCTCAGTTTGTGCTCATAAAATCTTCATCAAAGGAGGTTTGGATATCTCCTCTTCTCCTTATCACCTTTAACTTTGGCTTGGATTTGCTTAGAATCAATTTGTCATGGTAACACTAATTACAATATTTTTTGGAATCATTTGTGCATTATAACATTGCACCAAAATAGCTTAGAAATTATGTTGATGGCCTCTCTCTTTATAGATTTTGGAAAATGACTAGAATCAACCTAAACCATCCATCTCAAGATTGAGATGTGTGGCTAAGGATAAATCCAATTTTTTAATTAAAATTCATAGATAGGATCATAAATATTCGGGATAAAAGAGTAATTAAGAGGCATAGAGGGCATTGATGAGGCATGGAAGGCATGAATCTTGATATTTGTGGCATTTATGGATTAGGGATATCTTCTAGAGAAATGAGGTCACATAATGATGTAGATATTCATTAATAATTTCCAAAAATAAGTATTCAACTAGTTTCTATGGAATCCTTAATTAGGCTCTAATTTGGTTTAACTAGATCTTAAGCATGATTAAGCACTTTGTGCATAAATTATTCAAATTGATCAAGATGCCTTGTTATTGGTCCAAAATTTGATTGGATTAGAATTAAAATGTGATGTTAGATGAGTTAGAATAATATTAACATTTAGGATGTTACTAGAATGAAATAATAAAGGCATGCATCATGTACAATAAATTTGATTAAAAAAAGAGCAATCTAGAGCACACAGGTGCAAAATTGGCATTTTAACTTGAAATGATAAAATCAAAGTTAGCTAGCCCATAAATTGAATTATCCCATTTAATGATAATATATCCAAAATTATAACTTTAATATATCAATTCCAACTCATTTAATATGTTTTAGTGTTTTTAAGCCAAATTGTGCACTTTAGATGAAAATTGGTCAAAAGTCTAGTTACATGTCATTGGTGACCAGATTTAGGTGTCTATAGTTTTCCCCTTTTTGGGAGGCATTAAAAGATATAAGAATAGTAATGTACTATCAAATAATGAAAAGGTCTTGTATGACTACAACTACAATGATGATAAACTAACTATATGATGCCCCTTAAGGGAACGGTCAGCACAAATAGGCCAGCAAATAGTCCCTCAATAAGAAAGAAGTGAAATGAGAGGTTAAAGAAAGGAAATATGATGGGGTAAAAACATAATGATATTGAAAAACTAGTCAAAATCACTAAGAATACAAGTGGGATGGTGTATAATGGTTTGTCCAAAGGTGATTATAAGCATTTTACCCCAATAGTGGCAATATGGTATGATAACACAATGATTTACCGAAAGGTGGTTATAATCATTAAGAAGATGGGGTTATCCTAGTTAGGATAGAAAAATAAGATAACAACATGCCCCTGTGTGGGAAAAAAAGTAAAGTGGTGACAACACAATGATTTACCCAAGGTGGTTATAATCCTTGAGAAATGTAGTGGATGGTGTGCAATGATTTTACCATAGGTGGTTATAATCATTGGAACTTAATTATGGAAAAAATGATAAAATTGGTCAAGGATGATGATAATCTAACATAGAGGGTAATGATGAATTGTAACAACCTAATTGTAGGGAGATGCTCATCTAAACCAATAAAAGTTGAAATTCTTTCATAGTTAATTGCTCTATTTGGGATATGATTGGGAGTGAATCATGATGTTGATGTTGAAAATATGTTTACATTGATAAATAAACTTCTTGAAGCTAAGGTTTGTTATAGCATGTGTTTGTAGGCACATGGTATAACATCATGAGGACTTGGCCAAAATATGCATACAAATTGATGCCCAAAATCTAATACTCAAATAGAAAATAATGCACTAATGATAAAAACCATGATGATAATGTACACATATGAATATGGATAGATTCAAGTGTAAGTGTGGACAAGGAATCACCCAATGAACACATATAGAATGAATCAGGCAACATTGATAAAAGAAAATAAATAGGAAGACAAACAAACAAAAATAAGTAGAAACAAACAAACAAACAATGCAATAGAAACCATGCAAACATTGCCCATAGAAAATAAGTGAAAATTGAATAAATAAACAAAATGGGGGAATATAAGAAATGGAGGGGGGTGGCCAAGCTGTCTCCTTATGCACCAGATAAGTGGATATTGCCTACATAGTTTCGTGGATGTAATATCCAATAAAAAATTTATGCCAAATGTAGTTCTCTTAGGGAGTGGGAAGAATGTGATAACTTATGAAAATAAATAGAATGGATATGACAAAAGAATAAGAATGGTCTTGAAAAATGGCAAGTGCATGATCAAAAAGGCCAAAAAGAATGGGGAAACTAAGTCATAAGTGGTTTACTTGATACTTCGTAAGGGTTCCTATAATCCTTAAGATAAATAAATGGTCAATGTTTTTGGTTTTTTCTAACAATTTTACAAATGTTTATAGAATTTTTGAAGTATCTCAACTCGATAAAGAATGACGAGACACTAAATGGTTCAAGCTAAAAAAATGGTGAGAGTATTCAAACTTAGGTTGCTCACAAAATGGTAAGAGCATTCAAACTTAGGTTGTTCACAAAATGATGAGAGTGTTTAAACTTAGGTTGCTAAAAAAAGTGAGAACGTTAAACTTATGTTACTTGTAAAATGGTTAGAGAATTCAAACTTAGGTTGCTCGTAAAATGGTGAGATCATGGTGGAGAGGTTTATTGAGCTGACCTTAATAAGTATTGAGCATTGCCTACATAGTCTCAGTGTAGGACCTCAAGTCACTATAGTTCTTCCCTACAATAGAGGAATTCAACTAGTGTAGTAGTCAATTCAAAAAAAATAGACATTGTTGGTAAAAAGGCATAATATGACATAGGAAGTGGCAAGTTGGTACATCAAGTCTTCAATAAATAAATATTTCCCTTAGTTTACCCATAATTGGTTATAACTAGGACACAATGACATGAATCAATGGTACTAATTTTCCCAAAGGTGGTTATAATTAGTAGCAAGATCGGTGATAAGAAAGGATTAATAAACAAAGGATGGAACTACTAAAATTTCTATCATACTGCTCTAAAATATGATCTCTATCTAAAGTACTTGAAACAACTAATGAAACTGATCATATTATTTGATGCTAAAAATATGTAATGAATGGTAAAACCCAAAATCAAAAAGGTTGGGTGGATAGGATTTAGAACATATTTGGTTGATAGAACATGATGGTAAAGTAGATGGAATGGGATAATATGAATTATAAGCATGATATTTTTACAAAGAAGAATAGTGATAAAATGGCACCACTGAAATGGTCCTTACAGATAATACACCTTAGCACTCAAGCATAGTGCCACTTTAGGTGAATAATATTCATCAACTTAGGAAGTTCATCTCCATCTAGTGTGGCAAGCCTATATGCTCCTAATCCATAATATATAGTAATGATGAAAGGCCCTATCCAATTTGGTTTGAATTTACCTTTATGCTTCTTCTTAGCCATGGTATTATTTTGGTTTTCTTTAAGAAAAAGATTACCAAGTTTAAGTATTTTATGATTAACACATTTATTTTAGCTGCCTTTGAGTTAGTTCTAATGTGCTTAAATACTGTTGAGTACAATTGTGCATTTTTCATCAAGTAGGTCTAGCTCTTATAGGTGAGTTAATCGATAATCATGATCACCTAGGACATGTTTGAAAGATATGCATAGTGAAGGCAACTCAACCTCAATGGGAAGAATGGCTTCTATACCATAAACAACTGAATATAGAGTGAATCTTATGGGGGTACGATGATTGGTATAGTATTCTTAAAGGGTGAGGAACATCTAAAGGTCTCAATCATGACCAACATCATTGACAGTTTTTTTTTACAATATTGATAATGGTTTTGTTTGATGCTTTGACCTGGCCATTACCTTGAGGTTAATATGATGTAAAAAAATGTTTCGTGATGTTATATTTATTATATAGATTTTCAACATCCTTGTTCTTGAATGATCCTTTATTAACAGATAAAATGTTAGAGGGGATACCATAACAGTAAATGAGATGGTTGAAGATGAACTTGGAAATTTGTAATCTAGTCATGTAAGTGAGGGGTATAACTTCAACCCACTTAGTGAAATACTTAGTGGTGGTAAGGATATGTTTATGGCCATCAAATGAAGTGGGGTTGATTTTCTCAATGAGGTCAAGTCTCCATGTATCAAATGGCCATAGTGTCAACATTGGTTTTAGAGTTTGTCTTAGGGCATGAATTATATTAGCATGCCATTCACATTTGTCACACTTTTTTACATATGTATCTACATCTACATCCATCATGGACCAATAATAACTAGTACACATGATATTTTTTGATAGGACTACCCTGCTAGAATGAGCTCCATATACCCTATGAAATTCTCTCAACACTAGTGTAAACTCTACCAATGTTAAATAATGAAGTAGAGTTCCATAAAAACTATGGTAGTAAAGGGTGAATCCAAGTAGAGTATAATGAGTAGAGTGATGGATAAAGGCTTTGATTTGTTTTAGAGATAGGTGAGGTGGTAGAACTTGGTCATGAAGGTAGTTGTAAAGGTTTGAGTACCAGATAGAATTAGGACCAAAAATAACACAAATCATTGTAATGGTTGAAGGTTCATGAGCTGGTGTGACCAAATTCTTGATGAGAAATTGATACTCTCTAGTTTTGTCTATTTGTCAAATTAGAGAGCTAAATTAGCCATGTCATCTCTAGTTCTATTACTAGTCCTTGGTATATAGTCAAATTGGATATTTATAATTTGTTTCTTTAGGAATCAACCATAGCCTTATATGGAACCAAATTTTCATCTTTGGTTTGGAAATGGTCTATGACCTAATTAATGATTAACTGAGAATCACCATAAACTTGGACATGAGATATGTTCCAGTGTACTACCTATCGAAGCCTTGTGATAAGTGGTTCATTCTTGACCATGTTTTTTATATAAGAAAAATTGATTCTAAATAATTTAAAGATTAGATCCCCCTATGGTGTAACAAATAAAAGGCCTACCCCTAATCCATGTGTAGTAGATGAACCATCAAAATATAGCTTCCAATGCTACTCCTCAAGAGGTGTGTCAATGATGGTCATTATGGATTCATCAAGAAAATGAAATGTGAGTGGATTATATCTATAAGGGGTGCTTCAATAAGCTGATCTACAAGAACCTATCCCTTTATTCCCTTTTGATCGACATATGCTTTGTCAAACTCACTAAAAAATCATGATCTATTTGGCCATTCTACCTTTTAAACATATTTTATGTAGTATATACTTGAGTGGATCTACTTTTTAAATGACCATAGTCTTATTATTTAACATGTAATAACATAGTTTCTAAGATGTGAAGACCATGGCTAGAAAAGATTTTTCAATAGGTGCATAGTTGTGTTCATATGTGACCAAGGTAGAAATTAAGTAGTATACTACATACTCTTTTCCATTATTATCATGTTCAGCTAAAATTTCCCCAAGGCATTGTCAATATCTGATAAATACAACAAGAATGTCTTTCTTGGCATAGGAGGTAACAAACAAGTGGATTAACTAGATAGTCCTTAAGTATTCAAAAAGTTGTTTGGTAGTGGTCATCCCAATAAAATGCAACTCCTTTCTTCAAAATATGTGTAAATGGATGACACTTGTTTTCTAATTGAGAGATGAAGCATCAAATTGACTGGATCTTGCTCTGAAAACTATGGATTTGCTTTAAATTTGCTAGTGGTGGAAGTTTAATTATAGCATAGACTTGGACTGGATCAACTTCAATGCCCCTACAAGACACAATGAAGACAAGTAAATTTCTTGAGGTAAATAAAAACACACATTTATTTGGATTGAGTCTAACTTTTTACTCCCATAATCTTTTAAATATCCTATGTAGCACTGCTAGATGGTCAGCCCTAGTCTTGGATTTTCCTAATATGTCATTGGCATAGTCTTCAAAAATATCATGCATCATATCATGAAATATGATAGTCATGGCCCTTTGCTATGTAGTTACAAAATTCTTAATATCAAATGGAATTACTTGATAACAAAATGTTCCCCATGGAGTGGCGAACACTATTTTATGTTAGTTTTTTTATGTTATTATGATCTGGTTGTATCCTAAAAAACCATCCATGAGTAAAATTATTTCATAACCCATTGTGAAATCAATGATCATGTCAATATTAGGCAATGGAAAGTGATCCTTAAGAATATTTTTATTTATGTCTCAGAAATTAGTATAGATTCATATTCCTTCAAGATTTTTGCTAATAGGTATAACATTAGATATCCATTCTAAGTAGTTAATGGATTGGATACATCCTACTTCTAAGAGTTTTTCCAACTCTTTCTTCAGTAAGACAAAAATGTGAGGATATATATTACAAAATTTTTATTTCACTAGTTTGGCATCAAGATTACCATAAGGTGGTGTAGAACCAAGGCAGGGTCCAAACCTGGTATGTCAAAATAAGTCCATGCAAAGATATCTACAAATTCTCTCAATAGAGCTATAAATACTCCATGTTCCTCCTTAGTGAGGGTCATGCGTAATTTTATCCATTTTAGGTTTGATGGAATCTTGATGTTTACCTCTATTATATTTTCAATTAGAAGGGTTGAACCATCATCTAAGATAATAAACAAAGACTTAAACTATTGAATTATATTAGGGTCCTCTATTAGGACTTGATCTTCAATGTTTCCTAGGCATGATGAATCTAAGTCCCCCAATGGGAGATCTGGCCATGTGACAAAAATAATTATAAATTCTTGAATAATTTGATCAAATACTTGTGCAAAACTAAACTTGGGTCCACAAGAAAGTTCATCATTGGTGGTCTCCTAGTCTTAACTCGAAGAAGAATGAACACCTCCATCTAATGATGCCTAGAATAGGTTTTCACCACTAGACTCCCTTTTATCTTTACCTTTTTTCTTGGTAAAAAAGTGCCTCAAAGAGTTTTTCACTTTGGGACCTCAATGCTTTATTTATTTGATTTTGGTGAAGGGTGTTCACCCACTCTCCAAAATGGGCTTAGGATCTAATGTAATTGATAATCTTGATTTATGATATCCCAATGGAACATTTTCTCTAAGGCCTAAAAAATCATAGAATGCCTCATCATTTTGAAAC
This sequence comes from Torreya grandis, assembly GCA_037957365.1. Taxonomy (NCBI): domain Eukaryota; kingdom Viridiplantae; phylum Streptophyta; class Pinopsida; order Cupressales; family Taxaceae; genus Torreya; species Torreya grandis. The sequence continues at coordinate 528,295 of JARHVA010007181.1, read as the reverse complement.
TCATAAATTGGTAAATTGGATTCTTATTGGTTCTAATCTATCATTTGGGGATAGTATAATGGCAATGGGTTGTGATGAATTATTGGGGTAAAGGTACAAATGACATTGTTATCAAACATGTTAGTCTTAGCTAGGTCATCAAAGGTGAGGCTATGATTAGAATCTACTTCACTGTCAACATCATCATCACTAGACATTGGTGATGAAACTTGAATAAGATATGTGGGGTCACCCCCAGGTAGTTTAAATCTAAGTCCATAGTGTCTTTTCTACTTATTCATGGAAATTGGCTCAATGGTTCCTTGTTGATTTGGTTCAAGGCCTCTTCCTTCATAATCTTAATTTTCCATGATCCTATTAGGAATAAGATACTTTGAAATTTTATAACAATCAACTTGGTTATCATTATATAACCATGATTCATCTCCTTTGAGAGGGTATTGTTCTAGGCCAAATGTTGGTAGGAGCATGATAGGTCCCTTATCTTTGTTCTTTTGTTACTAACGCATGTGTGGGGCATTTTTAGGTCATCCAAAGGTCTTTGGATTCTGAGAAATATTGGTAATAAGGAAGGTATCACAGCTTACATATTCTCTTGGGCCATTATATAAACTGGTGAAATGATTTGAAGATTCAAGAGGTGGCATGTGGGAAAGGGAATCCAAGGTATTAGGATATATGCAATTATCATGTGGAGGATCAATAAGTATGGACTTGATTTTATTCTGCTTGGAACTTGGATTCATGTTGTATTGGTAATTGTAGCTTTGAAACTTGACCTCAATATGTTTACAGTGTTCATATGGGTGTAAATCTCTTAGAATATTCACTTATATCCTTAAGTGGGAGAACTTGATACATTGGTGTAGCATTGATAGGATTGCATGAATCTCATGTAACCAAGGCCTACCTAGAATCATATTATATGATAACTCAAGATGAACCACATCACAAAGTGTATCATAGGTCAAGGGCCCAATGATAATTGGTAAGCTAAAGGGTCATTGTGATTCTCTCTCCTAATTATCATAAGCTTTGATAGTTATCATTTATGGTTGGAGATCTACCACTATGTACCCAAGAAGCTTGATAAGCTTTAGAGATACTATGTTGAGGCCTAATCCATTTTCTATAAAGACACATTTCACTTTATTTTGATTTATATAAACATCTATGTATAATAGATTATTATAGAGTAGGCCAAGGGAAGACATATCACTTTGGTTAAATGTGACTTGTTGGGTTGGAGCTAGGTGTCCAACCAAAGCTTGAAATTTATCTAGAGATATGTCACTAACAATAGTGGATTAGGTTAAAACATCTTTCAAAATGTTCTTATGGATTGTTGACATTCATATAAAATCTAAAATAGAAATTTATGCTAGTGCCTTCTAATTTTTTTTCATAATATCAAATTTCTTGTGTTGGTTAATGGTGAATGGTTTATTCTAAGGTTCAATGGTTGGTTAGATAACAGACAAAGTGGCAGATGGCTGTGGGCTTGGGATAGAAATATTTGACCTTCAATTTGTGATTACACAATTAGGATTAGATGATAGACCATAATTGCTAAAAAATGTTGGGAATGGTGTGGGACCAGATAGGACAAGTCCCAATTATCAATGCACTTGTATGTGGTCATGTGGGAAGGATGAGTTATCGGTATAAGGTTTAAAAGTGTAAGTCTTAATTTTTTGGTTCACATGTGTGTAGTTATAAGTCAAATAAAGATTATCCATGTAATTTTGTTGAGTGGTATTATTTAGCAATGGTCTAGAATGATTAGTGTTGGGTCTAGGATTAATAGATATGGTATTAATTCTACATCTTATAATATGACCTACAAATTTTTGTAGTCATGTGCAAGTGCATGGTAGGTTTGTTAGTTGTTACTATTTTGACATTAGTTTTGTCCATTATTCTATAATTGTGGGTTATAGTATTGATTATTTTGGTTTGGCTGTTGATTTTGATATTATTGATTTGTTATTGCACTAACTAGTGTTGTTGTTGATTGTTATGCTACTGCTATGTATTATGTTGGGAAAAGAGGTTTTGATAAATCCCAAGAGTTTGATTAGAAGTGGAAGCATCATTATCCAATGTTATATCCCCATTCTCTAACATATTATCAATCAAATTCTTGAGTTTTACACATCTTCATAGATTATACCCTTTGACCTGATGATATTCACATAATTCATTTTCATGGTACCAATTAGGATAAAGAATGCCTTATGGATAATGCTTTGATATAGGCCAACTAATCAGATTAGTAGTAGAAATTTTGCAACATACAAACTCAATAATCTCTATTAAGTCACTGAAGACATGATGCATAGGCAAAGTTCTCCTTGGAAGAGGGGCTTGTAATGGTAAAGGTTGCTACATTTGTTGCATGGGTCTTGGTTGTTATGCTTATAGTGTTGTTTGGAGAGGTTGTTGGGTAGGAGTAAGGTGAAAAGGTGGTGTAATGATGTTTACACTATTTGTACATGATGTGACTTAGTTACTCCATTACCCATAACATTCCTATTACAGTTGAATTATTTTGGTCTATCTTGGTTATTGGCCTGTGCTGGTTGTGATGCTTGCACTTGGATTGGATGTTGGTTTTGGCAAATTCCTTGATTGGTACCTTGATTATGATTAGTTGATGTAAGCTTGATGATCCCTTTATTGATAAGGGCTAGATCAATCAACAAGCCTTTATCGATAATCTCCTTGAAAGTATGTGCACATTGTAGTTTCAAATGATAAGTTATATCACTATGCAAATTTTTGGTAAACATAGTGGATAATTGTTTATCTGGTAAACTATGGGTGAATCAAATTGTAAGGGCTCTCCATCACTGTAGATAACTTACATAACTCTTACCAGCCTTTTGTTTTGCTTATGTTAAGTCGACCAATGAAATCTCATGTTTAAGATTATAGGAAAAGTATTGTACAAACTTATCAAAAAGATCATCAAAATTTGTTACTAAATTCTTGGGCAACTTTAAAAACCACTCCAAGGCTTGTCCAGCTAAGCTCCTTAGAAAAAACAATAAAAGGTATATATCATTATATGCCACTGGTTGACATGTGACAAATAACTCAATTAAATGGGCCTTAGGGTCACCCTTACTATTATATTTGTCAAATTTTAGTGGTTTGTATCCTGGAGGAAATGGTATCTGTAAGTACTCCATGTTGAATGGATAAGAACACATGTCATCTAATTTAAAAATTTTAATCTATTTTCTAGCCTAAATAGTAGCAATTGCATCCTTCATCTATTACAATTCTTGGGATAGGAAATTGGAAGAAAAATTGGTTAGAGGGAGAATATTGGTTTGGGTAGATGGTTGGGAGGTCACAAGTGGGACACTTCAACTAGGGTATGATGGAGATATTTATTGGGGTATATTGGTTTAGTTGGGAAATAGACTAAGAATATGCATATGTGGATTAGGATGTACTTGAAATTGTGCACATTTGGTTGTGAAATATTTTAGTTTGGGTTGGATATGAAGGTTTGAATTAGAGGATTTTATGGTTGGGATGGAGGGATATAACTATACTATGCCTATTGTGGTTGAAAAGGGACATGTTTCTGACTAATCAAACCTTATTATTGAGTGGGAACTTGTAGACCAAGACCCTATCTCTAAACTAGTGGCACATTTTGAATCGATTGTTGTCTAGTAGGTACTTGAGAAACATGAGAGCCACCTTATACCATGAATGATTTTTGGGAAGTGAAAGCATGTTGAAGATCTGGCCTCTATCATTGACTAATATTTACATGTTTTTGGCTAGTCATCATTTTGTTTTAGATTGGTACACTAGTTTGTGACTAGGGAGGTGTATTTGTCACTACTTGATGAGGTATAACATTAGTTTCCCCTTGTTGATGTGGAAACACATTCAACCTTTATTGCATTGCTACACTAGATTGTGCCTATTGTTGTAGAATACTAGTCATCCCTTGCTGAGGAGGAGTAGGATTCATCACATTTGGCTATTGAGGTGCAACATTGGTTGTTAGTTAACTACCTAATCTTATTGGTTGCACACTTGATGAAGAAATTATTTGAGGTTGCAATATAGAAACTCCTACTCCCTAATTTGGAGAACCACTTATAGTGTTAAATAAAGGCACATTTTGTTGACTAGTTTTTTGTGTGTTAGTACCACTTTGATTTAGATTGGATGTTTCTTGCACATTGTCCATTATATTTTGCTCATTATTTTACATATAAGCACAAGATACTTCCTCAATAATGGGCATATGTAGCAAGTTGTCTACCAAAGTGTTTTACATTAATGGGTCTAAACTTTGATTGTCTTGAATAGTTAACTATATCAAAACTCCTATTGAAGGAACTAAGTCAATAAGAAGTTTTATCACCATGGTCATCTGATTGAAGTTATGTACTAGACTCAAGTAGGTTTGATATGATGTTTGCATTTGTTTAATGTGGTTTTAAATGATATGTTTGATTTCATTAGACATATTAGGGTCCTGATACATTATTTGGACTATATCCAAAGGATTGCTAGAAAAATCTTGTTGATTATAGATTATGTTATGGGGCATTATTACTAGGCTTGGCAAATTATCATGAGGGAAGTATACTGGAAACTTGGACCCTACCTCTATGACTCTAACCAAAATCTTTCCTTTTTCCTATAATAAATGATGCTCAAATAAAAATGGATCATACGTGGAAGGTGTATTAGTAGAGCATGATTGTTGAAGAACTAGTTGATTAGTTGTGGGTATTATAGCTAGGTATTATGTACTTTGTTCTTGGTATTATTCTGAATAAGGTGGCTTATTAACCAAATATTTAACCAATGGATCTTGGCTTTGTGCCCCTAAATGAGTATTATAAGAGGGATATAGATCTATCTCATAAGAAATATTATCTACGTAGGGGTCTTGCACAATTTCATCTTACAATATCACATTACTAATCTCTAGATTGTACATGAGTCCACTACAAGTTTAGGAATACATTTTGTGATCCATAGTAATAATTCTTATAATAAAATGTCAAATATCTCTATAAACTCTAAAAATATAATGTCTAAAATCCAATGTTAAAACCTGGTCTAGATTCATCAAAAGATTAAAAAGGTTTATGCAAAGATTTCTGATAACATAAGCTACTGTAAAGTGTCTAATGTTATATGTCTTACATAAAAAAATTAAGTAAATGAACCAAAAATCAAAATTCCAAACCCTAGGGTCTAATTATTTATAATCATTCTAATCTAGGAAATTTTTAAAAGTTTCTAGATCTTTTCACCAAAAAATGGCATCAAAAGCTATGCTCAAACAAGGAATGTGCTAGGAGTCTTGGCCAAATGGCATCAAAATACAAACTTTAAAATAGATTAAAGTTTTAATCTAATAGTTTTGAAACACTTCTAACAAACACTAGGCATTTGATTCTTGGACATGGACTTGATCAAATAGGTATAAGGTATGAAGCAAAAGGCACTTTAGAGGTAGCTTGTTTTCTCACAAATAATGGTATAAAACTTGGTTCTTTTGACAAATAATCTAGACAAAAAGTGAACAAATTAATTATGCCAGATAGAGGTTCATAAAGGTATACTTGGATTGGTTTGAAAATGTATGAACAAATTTGAAATTTATCCAAGAAGGCCTATGAAACAATATCTAAAATGTTTTTGGTAGCATAACAGTTCTAGACCACCTAAAAGATGTGAAAAAATTCTTGTATCGAAAAATCTCTAAGGTAAAGATAATTTCTCACAAATTTGATAGCATAACACTACCTTTCTTGACTAAAAATCTTGTGGTACATAGACTCAATCTGCAAGTGTTTAGCATAGAATGACTTAAGTCTATCAAGTGGTGATAATGATCATGAGTCTTAAATGGCCTTCAACCCAAATTGGAAATTATATCTAAGTTTCTTGAAGCTTAGTGCAAATGGTGAACCCATTTAACACATCAACCCTATGAACTTCTAAGGGTGCAATTTTGAATTTAGATTATAAATGAAGGACTTTAACAATTTTGGCAAAGGTCTAGACTCAATTGGGTAGCATTATTACACCAAATTGGATGATATGACTCCAAGTTTTGATGAATTTTGAACAAGGGAAATTGATGATATCTCATGGGAAACATAACACCTCTTTGTTCAAAGGAAAATAGGAACCATGTTTTTTGGTTTCCATTATTTTTTTACACTGAGTTTTGACTCTAAACAAGACTTTAATCTAGGACAAAACCAGCTAATTAATCACTCTTAGATCCTAAAATAACAAGGTTTCTTGGTATTATTGGAATCCATCAATATACATCATTAGAGAGGATTTTAAGTGTTCATCCAAAAGTAAATGTGCATTATATAGTAGGTTTTTTAACCCCCCCTTCTCTCAAATGATAGTACTGTGACATGGATCTTGAGGTACACCTTGCACTAATAATACTTCCATGACAAGTGGTGATTTCTTCAAGATATAAAAGTTTCCAAATGTTCTAGGGGAATTAATTGCACAATGACTTTCATGTCAAACAATGCAAAAGAAAAGCATAGATTTTGGGTTTGTATCACTTGGCTTGTTGCAAAAAGGTCTAGTCCTTTTTGCGACCACTACATCCTGCTATTCACTTAGTGTAGTATAATGTTTTAAGTGCCAATATGTCCTATGTGTAACTCCAATATGGATCCAAATGAATTCAATGCTGGGAGATGAAACCTCAAGTCAAAGCTTCCCTAAAGAACTCATGGGTGGTAATGCCATCCCCCTCGTAATCCAAGTTTGCATGAAATAAAAGACTGATAGAAAGACTTTACGTTCATTTTCAAGGTCAGCCAAACTTTGACGAGTCTTTAGGGAGTGTTTTATATGACATTATTTCTATGCCTTGGACTAGATAATTTACAAATAAGAAAAGTGATTTTGATTCTAAGGGTTCCCTAAAGGGGACAAATGGAAGAGCATAGATGCAAAATCCTTATATTTTGTGAAAATAAAATGCTAATTGTGAAAACAAAATTAACAAGTGTGTTTAATTTTAAACCCAAATGAAAGGTTTGGTGGTATTTATTTGACCCCTTGGTCTTAATTTTTAGCTTTGAAAGATAACTATAAGATTTAAGAAATAACTCCCTATAAGATTTTCCTTTAACCACCAAAATGAAAATTTTGATTCATTTTAAAACACCCTAGAAGAAGTTTAAGTTTAAGCATGTTTTGATGATTTTTCAAGTCAAACCTACAAAAAAAATGTTAGCAAGATGCTTATTTTAGAAGAACTTTTGAAGATGAAAGAGCCAACTTATAAAAATGAGCTCTCAAGTTTGTGTAAAAAAAACATAGTGACCATTGATGGCTATACCAATCGGTGATGATGATGTTAATGTAGACCGATGATAGTTTTACTAACCAGTAATGGTTATGTAGACTGATGTCAATTTTACTAACTTAACCAATGATGGTTGAAAATGATCATTAGTGGTTTACTCAATTGATGATGGTTACTATGAAAACCTGTGACATAGAAAAATGGTAAAACAAAGTTAGAAAATCAAATTGTAAAAGTTTTAATGATCCAAATGAAGATTTTAAATTAGTAGAATGATCTTCTTCATGTGTAGGATGCATTGGGTCCCACTCAGAGTGCCATTATATGATATAGGAATTTGAATCAAGATAGGTGATTAGTATCATGTTAGTTTTAAAATGAAAACAAAATGAAAGAAACACACTAAATAGCATAACATCTTTAGGCCTAGATACTAGGGAAAGCTTAGTTAAAAAACATGAATAAAACACACAACTCAAATTCAAAATAAATCTTCTTTTACCTTCGTTGGATGCTCTAAAATGCTTGTTGTAGTGGCTTGCTCGGTTTGTGTTCATGAACTCTTCATCAAAAGAGGTTTGGCTATCTCCTCTTCTCCTTAACACCTTTGACATTGGCTTGGATTTTCAAATAATAAATTTTGCATGGTAACACTAATTTCAATAGCTTTTGGATTCATTTTTGCATTATAACTTTGCACCAAAATATCTTAAAAATGATGTTCATGGCCTCTCTATTTGTAGATTTTGGAAAATGGCTAGAATCAATGTGAACCATCCATCTCAGGATTGAGATGTGTGGCTACAGACTAATCTAATTTTGTAATTACAATCTATAAATAATATCATCAATATTTGGGATAAAGGATCAATTAAGATGTATGGAGGGCATTGATGAGGAATGGGAGGCATGAACCCTGATATTTATAACATTTATAGCCTAGGGATGTCTTCCCAAGAAATGAGGTCACTCGACGATGAAAATATTCAATATTCATTTCCAAAAATAAGTATTCAACAGTTTTCCATGGAATTATTATTTAGGCTCCACTTTGGTTTAACTAGGTCTTAATCGTGATTAAGTACTTTGTGTATAAATTAATCAAAATGCCTTGTTATTGGTCTAAAATTTGACTAGATTGGAATTAGATGTGATGTCAAATGTGTTGGAACCATATTCTCATTTATGATGTTACCAACACTAAATAACAAAGGAACACATCTCATACAAGAAATTTAATAGAAAAGAGCAATCTAGAGCACTCTGGTGCAAAATTAATATTTTGACTTAAAATGATTTGATCAAAGTTAGCTAACCCATAAATTGCACTATCCTATTTATTGATACTATAGCTAAAATCATCAGTTGAATATATCAACTTCAACTCATTTAATGTTTTTTAGTGTTTTTAACCCAAATTATGCACTTCATGTGTAAATTGGTCAAAAGCCTAGTTGGAGATCATTGGTGGCTAGATTTAGGTGTCTACATAATTTATAAATGATCACATAGTGTTTATTCTGTATGTACCTTTTTTACTCTCTACTCAATATCTACACATTCTCTATGTGTTTTTTCTTCCTCTCTACCTCACTCTCTGTCACTGAATTTCACTCTGTGTCTACATACATCTTAAGTTGTCACACTTGGAGTTGCTTTGATATCACATTTCTCATTTGTGATAATAGAAATTAAAAAAATCCCATTAAAATGTTCAAGATGTCGTATATGTATAGATAATGAGTCTAGGGTTTCACATTTTAAATTTCATTCACACTTCAACTCCCCTTTACTAGTTATCTTTCAATGTGAATTTGACATATACACTTTTCCATGTCTTGGTCCATGCAACACCCTGCAATGTTCAAGTCTCTTTACTATGTTTGTCAAATGGTAAATTTAGGTCATTACTACATCATTTCCTAAGTAGATGATTAATCAGTTGGATCAATCAATCTTGCACTCCATATAAGCCTTTCTAGCTAATCATTTATCTAGTCATGTCTTTAAATGAGGGTTTTTCATCTTGTCTTTGGCACCATTCACTATTTATCTTAAACCATCAAATTTTTTGTATACATTATTTCTAATTTTGAAATAGAGCCATTGATCTCTCTTGCATTAATCATCGAGCTCTTTCTCATATCTCAATATCTCCTATATGATTGGTTTGCTTTCACTCCTTTTAATTGTCTTAAACATGCTTGATATTTATCTTTGTCTATATGTTTTTCAGGTGTTTGTCATGGAAGCCTTTCAACCTTTTGGCACTGGCCTTATATCCTCCACAATTATCCTTTGGCACTTTTAAGTGTCCTTTATCTTCAATATAACTACCCTTTAGGATTTTGTAAACTATCTTTTGATACTTTTCAAGTGTCCTTCAAAAACTTTGCAAATGCCCTTTCTTCATTCAAACTATCCTTTAGATGAATTATTATTGGCTTTTTGTCAAGTGCTCTTTGTGACAATTTTCGTAGGTTTTTTGTCTAAGTTACCTTCGAGACAATTTATATGGGATTTTTGTTAAAGTACCTTTTGGGATAATTTCCTCAGCAAAATGTCTAAGTGCCTTTCAGGAATCTTAAATTGTCCTTCATTTCTTAACTCATTTATTTCAAAACTTCTGTGTAAGACACATACCCTTTGGAACTTTTGTAATGGTCCACATACCATTTAGGTTTTTTGAAAATATCCATTAGAAGCTTTGAATGGTCTACTTTTCCTTCAATATTGTGAAAATATCCATTCAAAAATTTTGAACGGTCTATTTTCCCTTCAATTTTTTTTAAAAGATCCTTCAAAACTTTTGAATGATCTACTTGCCCTTCAAACTTTATGAAAAGATCCTTTCAGAAATTTTGAATGGTCCACTTGCCCTTTAGAATTTCTAAAAATTTCCCTTCAAAATATTTGTTTGGGATAATTTTTTTGAAAGAATTCTCCAAGACACTTTCTCGGAAATAATTCCAAGTAGCACTCATTTCCTTCGAAAACATTTTTATAGACAATTTTTTTGACAAAGACTTAGTTAATTTTCTCAAAAAACTTGCCTTTAACATTTTATTGAAAGAATTCACATATTTTCTAAAAACATTTTGTCTAATATAATTGTCTTTACCAATATTTCCAAAATAATTCCCTTGACAAATACAAAGGTGCAAAATTGACTAAGTATGGAAACAACCTTATCCATTTGTAACATTTTCTCTATTCATCCTTATGACATAAAACTTAGACCACAAAGAATAGACATAAACCTAATTATCATAGTGTGATCATTTCCTTTAGGTTCTATCATATGTGTAAATGTTGATAACATCATCCTACGTGCTTAGCTAGATCTTGTCAAGATAACCATGTGAGAAAAGGCATTCAAAGTACACACACAATTGTGTTAAACTCAACACTTTTGAAATTAATACATGATAGCACATGATACCTTTAACATCAATGATAATTTGTTAGACCTTAATGACTATGTCCAATAGATTATTGGTAGATGAAGTTGTTTGGGTAGTCAATGGTTGGGTGGTGACTATGGAAATAGAAGTGTTCCCCATAAGTTGAGAAGAATTCCATAATGTGGGTTCATAGGTGGAACCAAAGTAGGCATATGATGAGGCATGGTGATGAGATAATGCTGAAGTGACATAGGGTTATTATGAAGAAAGTGGTAAAGTCTGTATCTCCTTGGATAACTACCCAATGGAAGAAGGAATTCTTGAAGGGTGAGGAGAGTATTCTAGTTTAAATATGTACTCCATGGATGAATAGGTAAAATAGGTTGATTGGCTTAGTGATGGGTTCTATTTGTCTAGATTCTTTAATTACTAGCAAGTTAAAACCATACAAGATAAGGGAGAGAGAATATAAAAACAATCTCACCACTCAAATAGAGAGAAGACAAGAAATGAGCAATGAAAATCAAACACACACTAAAAAGTATCTTAAGTCCTAAAGCTATGTTGAGTGTCTCTTTTGGCTTATGCCTTAAGCTTTAAGAACTATGACCAAAATTAGTTTGTAGAGTGGGTAATAAAAAATAAGTCTATGGTTGGTTCCAGGTTATGTTTAGGCTCTGAAAAGGATTTATATTGGGAACCAATACATGGCTTGTTATTGGGGCCTAACCCCTCACTTCACACACCATAAAAATAAGTGTGTTAGGTTCTTAGACAATATATACCAATTTATAGAGTTTATACTCAATTAGAGATATGATTTAGTTATCCCTTAGGTAATGACCTCCAAGTAGGATTGTTGAGAAAGGGTAAGGTGACCGCTAGGTGATGAAATCCCAATTAAGCCTTATGTCAAGTTATTTATATGTACGATTGAGGTAGGTGGTTTGGTTTATGTTTTTGATACAAGTGATACTACAATAAAATTAATTTTCTTTAATTTAACTAAACTAAACTTGAAAGTAACCAATGTATGAAGTTGATTTTAAACCCAAAGGAAATTTTAATTTTGTTTATGAGCACAAAATAGGGAGAAGAGCATGTTGATACAAACAAAAGAAACCCAAGTAGAGACTCAAGGGTCCCATAAATCATGCTAGAATGTTTTATAGAATTTCATCTTATATTCTAAGGAAGAAGAAAGAAACTAGATACGAGTATGGTATAAAAACCTATTTGGTTGTGCAAGTGTTGAATCAGATGATTGTAGATAGATCCTATTTGGCTTGGGAGGAATGACCTACAAATAAGATATCACTAAATCAAATGGTTGGTTAGATAAATAGTTGGGTAGATTACCTAACAAAATAGATCCTGAAATCAAGAGCTTCCTCGAGTCTAGCAATCCATGCTTATTAAACAATTAAGTTCAAAAATCAAAAGATAAAGTACTTGCATAAAAAAAAATGATACTAAAATTAAATTAAATAAATGATTGATAAATAAAGTGACTAAATTGACTAATTATAGTAATAAGAAGGTCAATAGTAATGATAAATAGGTTGGGTGTGGTTTATAGAATAGGTTGGGGCTCTATGAATAGATAGAGACAAAGAAAGTTAGATTTGGTTGAGGGTAAGTGGGTAAAAATAGCTTATTGTTATTTTATGTCATAATGATCATCAGTGGTCAAGGTGACCATCATCATTTGAGGTAACCATCACTAACTAGATAAATCATCAAAATTTAGGATGAGCATCGATACTTACTATGTGTTGGGTTTGGGTGATGAAAAGGTCAGATTGATGGGGTCACAGAAGACAATTCTATGAGATTGGTTTATGATGGATTGATTGTGAAATGGAAACAAAGTAATTGATTAATTAAAAACAAATACTTATCTTTTCATAGGTTGATTTGGTAAATGGTTGATTTCATTGGCTCATTGATGGAGTCTTGTGTGATTTTGATAAAGTAATGGTACTTGGTTGTCGGTCAAGGGGTGGTGTTAAGTTATCCTTCTGTCATGATGGCTAGATTATATGTGTTGTACCCAACACTCCTTTTTTTGTAAGTAAATGAGGACCCACTTTTTTTTTAAATATGATCTTAATGAGGCATAATATTCATGTGTCTATGAAAAGTTTGAGAAGTCTATAAAACATTTCACTTTTCTAGTGAATGATATTGGCATTATGTTTATTGTGACTAACTTGTGTATCTCTAGATAAATTCTTTAGGTTCATAGTCTTTGGGATAATTATTTTAACCTTATTACAAAGTTATATTTTTGGATATTATGTTTCAAGAAATTTTTTATCCTATTTTATTTTGGGTTTGTTGTTTAATAAGCCTTATTTGGTCAAATAAATTGTGGCAAATACTTCATCTAAAACAATTCTCCCGAAAGAATTTGACCTATGGACTCTTTGCCTTAAGGAATTCTAGACCGCATGCACTTTCCCCAAAATAAATTTCTTGATGGATTATACCTTTGACCATATCTAAATTTTTGTTTAGAACTTTTAGAATGACCCTTAACCATATAACAGTACCCTTTAGGAATTTTTAATTCACCTTTTCACCTTCATAAAGTAAATTGTTCAAGAAAACTTTTGTCCCAAAGTAGACCCTTAAATTTCCTTTTACCTACCCTTTAAAACCCTTTTAGCTAGTCCTTAAACATTTTTGAATTAAACCATTGACCCTTTTTTGACAATTTTTTCTAAGGCATATACCCTTCAATTTTATGCATCTTACCCTTTGGCATTTTGGAATTGCCTTTTAGAGATTTTCAAGTGCCCTTTATATCCCAACCTACCCTCCAAAATTTGTGGAAGTGTCCTTTAGAATAATTATTGTGGCCTTTTTGCCCATCAGAATTCCTTCAAAATTTTTGCAATTTCCCTTCACCCTTTTCTTTGAAACCTTTTATTTGTGCCTTTGCCAATTATTTTGGACATTTTGTCTAAAAAATGACCCTTCGAGAGAACTGTTATAGAGATTTTTGTCCAAAATAATCCCCCTAATGTAATTCCTTTAGGGTATTTTGAAAGGATCCTTTTACCTAAACCATTTCCTTAAAACTTATTATTTTAGACATTCTATTTTGATGCAAAATCTATGAAACAATTCCTTTGAAGGGCACACACCCCTTGGACTACTTGAACCATCCCTTTAGATATTTTGAAAGCCACTTTTTTGGCCTTTTAAAAGTGACCACCTACCCTTCAATAACTTTTGATTGACCCTTAGCCATACAAAATTTCCCTTAAGAGATCAAAAGTGCCCTTCATCCCTCCAAAACTATCCTTAAAGAATTTTATAAGTGCCCTTTGGCATTTACAAAGTATATCCTTCAAGAATTTTATCATGGAAAAAATGCTTTGAGAAGTGGACCCTTCGGACCAAAAGTACCCTTTAGGGAGTTTGAAAATACCCTTTATCCATCAATTATACCTTAAAAATTATTGTTTTAGACTCCTGCCCAAAAAAAATATTCTTTCAAAACAATTTTTATAAATGCTTTGTTCGAAATAATCCCCTAAGGGAATTATCCATAAACATTGACCTAAAAGTGCTTTTTTGACACTATATTTTTAAGTGTTTTATAAAAAAATCACTATTGAAATTATGACATACTCAGCCAAAAAAATTTAAAATACATCCTATTTGATAGGTGGTAAAAGCCACTACGAACCCAAGTTAACACATTTGAAAAATGAACATTGCATATCTAATATTGCATGAACTAGAATTTAATGTAGGATCCTATATAGATGATACACAACCATTGAAGTTTTCATTTACATTAAAGCTTAATTTCAATAAAATCATCTTCCTTCTTAGTAGTGACTGAGAGCCATAGTTCATACCTTGAGAATTCAGTCAACAATAATAAAACTAGAGTCAAATCGATTACATTAATATATAGGTATACATAGCATGTAACAGATTGAGTAAGATACAATCACAAACACATAACAATGGCTTCCTCATCCAAAACATTGTGAGGTATAAATATTCTATCTACATTCTCAATCAATGATTCCATAGAATTCAGGGATATGGTCTTTGATGTAGATGTATTCCAAGATAAGTATAACAATTACTTGTAACTCTTGGATGTTATTTATTCAATTGATATATTTTCACTATATGATGAGAGAGTACTAGTAGAAAGGCTATTCATTTACGAACATCTATCCTACAAACGTTAAAGGCTACATTTTTCCATGGCCAAATCAAAATGTATGCCATGTATAAACCTGCTTAGGGATTTTTTCTTCTTTGGCAAAATGTGATAGGATGTGTACTTAGTACATTCTGATGGAAACATACTGGTCATGTGTAAATATGGAAGTGAATTTCAAAATCTCTCTCTCAACATATCAGACACCTATTATGATAAGCATACTTGGGTGTAATTCAAAGTCAAAACCTCAATCCCAAAGGTGCTCTCCTCATGGCTGCTCCTAGACCAATCCATCACCTAACAAGGGACACAACCAAAAGGAGTGATTCTAATTGACAATTTTAGAATGGTAATTCAAGTAGGCATGGATTTACTTAATATATTATATAAGATGCCTAATATCCATTTTGTAAACTTAAATTGGGTGATATACTAAATATGATACTATAGCATGATGTTGTTTATGCCCTGGGGGAGGTCATTAGTCTGAGACTAAGAGAGCAAATTTTGTATAAGGATAAATGTCCTACCACCACAAGATCCTTCTATATGATATCATATTTGGATGATGTAATCATGGGGATTTATTAAAATGACATGGGCAATCTATGGGCTCTAACTATAGATTGTATAAAGAATAGAATTTGTGACCATGTCTAGTTTATGCATATATATGCTTACCACAAACATATGGTTAGAATATGTGAATACATTTATCCACAAGTGTGGCAAGATATTCATGGCTCATTTATGCCTCATTTTATAGAGAGCATTATAAATAATTTGAGTAGAAAAAGAGATTTTATCCCATATCTAGACTTTACAGTCATCATGGTCTAGGGAAATAAGGTGGATCCCCTATCTCTCCCAAGATATGTTCCTGATAAGCTGGCTGAGTGGAAGATTTATTTCTAATTATGGAACAACATTGAGGAATATTTACAATAAAATGAAAGGTTTATTCTTTGGGATCCTAATTTCAATTTGTATAATGATATACACTATGAGGAAACATCGTGGGGAAGTTGGAGGAAAGAGGAATTGATATGTTTGCCATACAATGGAATGCAGAGACTAGGACCCCCATTGGTGGATCCAATATCACATTCATGGTTTAAACATTCATTATTGCCATCAACCCTATTTTTATGATTTTCTTTTCATGAATGCCAAGATAGATGAAGAATTGATAGAATGAGCACAAATTGCTTGACTATAGGAAGATAATTTAAGGATGATCCAAACTAAACCTAGTATCTCTAATAGAGAATTGGATAGTTATAGAGCTCTCTTTAGAGGATGGAAACATTTATAATTTTGGAGGGGATAATCTACTAAACAAAAAACTTCCTCATTTGAAGGACTTCCATTAAAATTAAAATTGAAATTAATCAAGAAAAAACCTAGGCCTCGCAAGCCTAGTGCACAAAGAAGAGGATAAATGGGATATATTATTAGTTTTTACTCTAATGAGGAGGAGGATAAGATGCAAGAGATTCCTAATATCAGCTCTAGTCAAGACCCTATGTCTACACCTTGTGTATCTACTATTTCATCTATTGGGGTAGCTACTACACAAGTAGTAACATCTACATCTCAAGGCTCTCTCTTTCAAGAAAAGACCCCTCTAATCTATACTCAGAAGCCCAGGACTCCCATAGGCCAATTCCACCTCCAAGCTCATAGTAACTAGGATAAGATGTAGTTATCATTCAAGACAGCAGATGATTTAGATGAAGAGGTTGAGTTAGAGACAACCAAAGCTATGAGTCTTCAGGGTGATCCCATGGAACTACATCTTCAAGGTATACATACCTTCTCTAGCTTCCCTTTAACCTCAATTTATATCATTGATTCAATACCTATTTCTTCTATGGAAGTCTCCATTCCCTCCACTATGTTCATTCCTCCCATTTCTACAACCACCATTGATCCCTCCTACACTAACACACCATTTGCCATAGCCATTTCCTCTATACATACTGGTAATTATAATATGAGACTTCACAAAAAGAAAAAGGCAACCAAGAAAGTGCAAACTACTTTGACCACCCCCCAACTTCATGTCAAGTCTACATAACTCTCCCTTCTATTCCTCACTTCTACTTCTATAGAAGAAACCCCAATAACTAGCACAACCAAGGGGAGGAAGGAAAAACCACAAATTATTGTATTGTACCCACTTCATCAAGTTCGAGGAGTGGAAAAATCAAAAATAATATGGCCTTTCTTGCCTGACATCTTGACCAAAACTAGTAAGAAACAAAGAAGAGATGAAGAGGAGGCTGAGTAAGAAATTATTATTATAACTATTGATACACCTCTTAACATTCCACCTTATGATATGGTTTTAAGGATTAAAATTCCAACTTATAAGGTCATATATCACCCCTCTATTTCCACTTTATTTGACTCCTCAACTAGTTTAATCCAAAGAGGTAAGAAGAGAAAATTTGAAGATGACCAGGGTGCAAGCATCATCCTTAAAGAATGACAACCAATGTTCTCCCTCACTAAGATTTAGAGGCAGATATGGGAGTTTATATATGAATAAAATATTTTATACTTGGATCAAGAATAAAATGATGTGGTGGTGGCCATCCAAGAAGGCATATAGCTATCTTAGTAGGAGCTAGAGGATGAAGTTCAGGAATTACGTGCATAAATTAAGCAGCTCAAGGAATAATCTAACACTATGCATAATACTATAAGTATAAAAGCCAATGTTTGGTAGGATAATTACAAATGATATAATTATTTATATGCCATGGAATTTATCAAGGATGAGATGGTACCTCATGAAAACCAAGCAAACTAGCTTTATAGCTCTTTGGCTCAAGATAGTACCATACTTAAAATGCTAATTGCCTACATAAGAAATTCATTATACAACCACCTTGATCTAATGACTACAATTGAGGCACTTAATACCCTAAAAGTAGTTGTCATTAGACATGAGGAGATAAAAGAGTGGTTGAAGGTAATTGAAGCCTTAATTATAGATTGCCAAATACATGAGGCCTAAATCCTCCAAATTTTAAATAAGCTATAGTTGTCTAAAGCAATTGATTCTATAGGTAAATTGATTACTAGAATCAATTTTGATAAAATTATCCAATAATCCATTGACAAATTCAATCAAAGAATAAAAGACATGGAAATGGAAAGTATATAAGCATAGTTAAGCAAAGTAAGGAAGAAGGTGACTGAAGTGGAGACTTTTAGGAATAAGTTCTAGCTAACTAAGGATGAACATGCATGACTCCTCAAGTAAAACTAAGAGACTCCACCAACCTTATTTTCTAAAATTATACATCATTTTCCAATAGCATGAGGCAGTACACAAATTATATAAGGATAATGAGGTGAAAAATAAGTAAGCTTCTAGTAGTCCTACTACATCTTCAGCTTCAACTCCCACTTTGACTCCCACTAAGGCCCATGCAACACTTTGGACAACATAGCCATAGCCGTATGTGTATACAAATTTTGGTGGCATGTATATTTAGATTAATTGTAAAATTTAAATTTTATTTTCTTGAACATGCACATGTTATGTGATATTTTAAAGTCAATTTATCTATTTATAGCTTTTTAGCTTAAACAATTTTGACTAAAGTTAGAACTACACATTCTAACTGCCACATGTAATATTCATGCATAAAATTGGAGGATGTGGTGGCCCCTTCCCCAAGTCCTATAAATATAATTATATTACCCAAATTTATTTCTTGGAGTTAGTTATTTTTTAATACAAGATTAGTGAGTAATTTTAATAGACTACAATTGTGTTCATATATTTTTTTCCCATTTCATGTTATTGGTTGTTATTTCTATGGTTGTTTTCTTCAATAATCTTTAGTGTGATAATATTCAGATATATTATTTAATATTTTGATTTATATGCTAATATTATATGTGCAATATCTATTGGAGATTGGTAAATCTATTTATTAAAATAGTCAACTCAATTTGAATCATATTTCTAGATGTGTATTGGTGTTTTCTTAGTGTAGTCTTCTAAGTGTGTACCATAACTGCCTTAGATAATCCATTAGATTGATCCATAATATCTTGATTTAAGGGTGTGAAATAGTAGCCTTGATAAGAGAAAACTTTGTCTAAGGCTATTGGACTTCCTACATCTTTGTTCCCTTAGACTATTGAGTCATACCTATCTACATGTGTGTAATTGTTGTTAACAACATGCATTGGTTTTAAGGAAACATAGGTCTATCCAAAAACTAACTAGCAAAGTAATTACTAAGTCACATAGATATTTATTTTATGCCTTACATTACTCTTTTTTTTTTGTTATTGAGATATATCCACTTTATATTAGAGTCCAACCATCCATCCAACTCAAATAGGAACTCACTTTGTTAAAAAGCTGCACCTCCATCCAAAAACCCTTATCAACAACCTATATACCCTACCAATTATTCCATAAATAGGATATCAAATATTTTATACATATAACTCATCCCCTAGAGTTGAGTTTACCTCTATTTAGATCCTAAAATGTTAGAGGCTACCTTGTTATGGTTGTGGTGTACATAAAAACTGCATCAATAGTTTTACTAGTGCTAAAAGGAGGGCCTTGAATTACTCCCAATAATAGAGGTTAGTCCATACATAGAGTTACACTATAATTACCTAGGAGAGTGACCAAATCTAATTCCCATGATGGTTTATTAGTATCACCCTTAGCAAGCCATAGGAGACCTAGAGTTATGTTAATAGCTCTAGTTTAGAATAATCCACCTCCACTAGGGTACCCTTCACCTGTAAGGAACCTTTTTCTTGTTAATTACCCAATGGATCAAAGATATCCCTAGTTAGTTAGATATACCATTTCCATCCTAAGGGATGTACATGATTTACCCTAAAACCCAAAAAAAAATATATTATCTTTTTCTCTTTTAGGGCCAAGGACCATAGAAGAGTAGATTAAATCTTTTAAAGATGCTTTAATTTTAATGAATGTAGTGGATGAAGATGTTGCATGTTGTTTATTACCTTTTACTTTAATGGATTTTGCTTATGATTGGTATTTAAATCTAATAAAAAAATAGATTAGCAATTAGGAGGATTGTTAAATGGATTTTCTTACATAATCTGGATAGGTCACCAATCCTGGGTTGGTATATCAACACTTTACCAGCATGAAGAGGGAACATAATGAACCCATCCATTATTTCAACACAAGATGGAAAAATATGTATAACTATTTAACCCTAGGGTATAAACCACAACCAATATTATCCCTAGAGATGTACAAAAATGCGTTAGATCTTATTACCATTATCTTCCTAAGAAAAGAACCTCGTCAATACTTTCATGTTAGAATTCACAGAAGCCATTAACATTGATATATAGATAAATTTGTAGACACCTAAGATACCTATCATCAGCAACAAAATCCCAATACCCAACTTGATACCACATTTCAGGCATAATTTTCTGTTGTACAATTAAAACCAGCTATACGTATTGCCTCCATTAATGCAAACAATGTAGCCAAACTTTAGATATCTAAATAATCATGTGATAATAAATAATTACAAATAAAACCAACATGAAACCATGCTTCCTACATCTATTCTACAAGGTGAAAATTCCACAAAATCCAAATTAGATTCTATTCAGAAGATGGTTTAGAATTGAGCAATGATTTTCTAAATATGCAATGAAAGCTAGGCACTACCAATACTTAAATGGGAAACTAGAACACTAGGTTCCAAAGATATAATAGGTTCTTTAACAATCCCATAAATAATATGGAGCAATCTGGTAGACTCCCAAAAATCAACATCACTAAAATAACTCTCCCTAATTATTGCAAGATACACAATACACCCCAAGATGGTAAGCTTGATTACATTAAGTTTTGTATAGTATTCAAGATCTTTCAGAGGGAAGTAACTAGGTAGGATCAAATGAATAATATAATATAAACACATCAAGATCTTAGATCTCCCAACATAGCTATGTTCTTTGAGACTCATGAATTCCCCTTCCAAAGAGAATATGACAATAAACTAGAAGATAATTTAGAAGAAGTCCATGACTTCCAATAGTTTTTGAGAGGTGCGTACAACTTGAGTAATAAGTAGTTGTTTACCATCTTGAATCCTTAAAACACCACATCATTTTTTCCTAATACTAAATTAGATAATAATCCACCCCCTCTAAAGTGGAATGATTCAATGCCAAATAAGGAGGAATCAATCAAATCTATAGGATACAACATCATGGAAGATATGAATAAAACTAAGGAAAATATCACACTTCATGAGTTATCCCAAATAAATGAAAAAAAAAGAGATACTATGGAAGTTTATCACTAAAAATATCCCTATGGAGAAAACTAGAACAACATCAAATAAAGTAAAAGAAGCAAAAGTAGCTAATACCAATGTCATCTAAAAAAGAAAAACTAAAGTGCCACCATTCTTTCTAACCATTAGGGCATTAGATAAGAATATTCATAATTTTTTGGTTAATTATGGAGCATCTTAAAATGTTATGCCTACTTCTATATGCAAAAATATTGATCTCACTCTCAGTCCTTTAAAGAGGTCAGTTTCTCAGTTAGATAGAATGGTAGTACCAATAGTGGGAGAACTAAATAATGTACACATTCAAGTAGCATCAAAACCAAGGGTCTAAATGACTATCGATATATTGGTAGTGGACATATCAAAATTTTATGGATTATTTCTCAATAGATACTAGTCTAAAATTCTTGATTGATATCTATCCATAGACTTCTCACACATCTGGCTACCATAGAGAGGAGTTACAAATCAGATCAAAATCGATAGAGAGACCAAAATGAAATATTTCATCATGAAATGTAATTCCAGGATTGAAGAGGTAAATTATGATTCTCCCTCATTGGGCATTTATACTTTCACCATTTATAGTTCAATATAGAACCTAGAACATTAATGATCAACTTAGCTATGGACAATACATTTTGATAAAGCTAAATCTAAGCAAGGATTGGGTGTAATTATTAAGATAATTAGTCCTTAAGGTAATAATTTATTAATCACCTATACATTATAGTTTCCATGTACTAATAATAGAGTTGAGTATGAGGCCCTAATCCTAGGATTATAGTTTGCACTAAGGAATAATGTAAAGTAGATAAAAGTATTCAGGGACTTAGAGATGGTAGTCCACTAGATAAGAAACAAATATCAGTGAAAAATATCTTAATTAAAGAGGTATAATCATATATTTTGGGATTTAATTGAAATTTTTGAAGCCTTAAACATAATAGCACTCTTAAGAGAATTAAATCAAGCCACTGATTCACTAGCTACAGTTGCTACCAATCTTGAACCATTGTAGGAGTCTGAGGTAAAGATATTTTCCATTGAGTTGGTTCTATATCCCTCTATTCCATATAATGTAGAGAACTTTTAGGTCTTTACTAATGATCAGTACATTATCTAGTTCTTAACTAATTTATGGGATTTTAAGTCCTAAATCATCGATGACAAGGATGTCAAACACCTTTATCAAGAAGAGATAGATAAAGAGGGTATTCTCTAGCTTAAGGAGAATTGGATACCAATCATCTTATTTTCTTTGGAAAGGCCTTTTGAATTGTATCCTTAAGCATAGTAACTTATATATCCCAAAAGTTTTGAGGAGGAGAGTATGGAGGAAGAGGAAGGAACAGAGAGTGGGGATTACAGCTCTAATGAAGAAGGAGAAGATAAAATTAAGAATGAGAAAGAAGGGGACACTATAGAGGAAAAAACTGAAAAGAATAACTATGATCCTGAGGAAAATCAACAAGTGCCAGAGGAAACTAAAAGAGATATGGATGTTTTATTTGAGGATCCTACTTCGAAAATAGAGAAGGAACATCTAGTCCAGGATGCCTATCATGCAATGGAAACTAGAGAACAAGTAAAGAATGATTTTATCCACAACAAAAGCCCTGTTGAAACTAAGGAACAAAAAAGAATGGAAAGGGAGGATTATATGAAAAAGGATGAAGACAATCCAAAAGAGAATGCAAAAGATTTAAGTGATGTAGGGCAGAATGATAGGAGGCATCCTTTTATGAATTTGGCCAAATGCAAAGTAGACACTATCCTTCAAGTTGACTCATGGCTATATAAGGAGATAATGGGCCTCAAGAAGAAAATGGAAATATTAGAACGTAATCAGGAATCAGATCAGAATAAAAATAATAATATGGAAATGTAGATGAGGGATATACCTATCAAACTTAAAGACTATGAGAACAATCTAAGGGGGCTCATTAAGGAAAGCAGAATGAAGATGGAGGAGGTAACTTCTAGCATATGTGCAGTCACTATGAACATTGGAAAATGAGCAAATGAGTAAATTAAATCTTTGGAGGGGCCTAGCAAGAGAACCAAACAGAGCTCAAGGAATAAAGCAATGCAAGAGGTTGCTATGTCGATGGCTATATCTATACATGACACTGTTGTGATTGGAAAGGAAGTGGTGATGATGATTTTGGAATTAGAAGAATAGGATCTTTGAGTTCTTACAGTCCTGGTCCCTTTAGTTGGAGGTTATAACAGGTTTTGTTATCTGGTTCTTTGTTTTCTTTTCACACTGGAGTATCCAGGTCTCTGTAAAACCTGGGGTCTATCTTTTGATGATTTTGTATTATGGTTTCAGGTCTCTATAAAACCTATTTTTGATACTGCTTAGCATGTAGGTGATAGGTTTCACCTGTGGATGTTATTGTTATATCCTTCATCCATTGTTTTAGAGTTTTGGGGTCCCTTCAAAACCTATTTTTACCTTAATCTGAAACTTATATATCCCAAGGTCAATGAATCTGACTTCAAGAGGGAAACTTTAGGACATGAGCATAATCCACATTATGTCAATATTGGTCTTAGTTGTACTCCTAAGGAAAGGTAACAAATGAGAGATTTAATCTTAGTATAGGGATGCTATCACCTAGACATATGAGGACCTAAAATTATATGACCTATAGGTCATCACGTACATAATTCCTTTGAATTAGGATTATAAACTATTCAGATAGAGGCAAAGGCTAGTCAACCCTATTCTAGAGACTCTTATTTAGAAAGAAGTAGAGAAACTATTAAGTGCCAAAATCATCTTCCCCATATGACATTACACATAGGTACGCAATTTAGTCCCAATAAGGAAGAAAAGCAATGAAATTATACTATTAATGGACTTCAAAAATTTGAACAAGGCTTACAAAAATGACAGTCATCCTTTGCCTTCTCTAGATGATGTAATACAAATAGTGAGTAGTTCTGAGATGATGTCCTTTTTGGATGGGTTTTTAGGCTACAACCAAGTATTGATATATTTTGGATAGAATGAAGACTGCATTTACCATGAAATGGGGAGCTTATGTGTATAAAAGGATGCCATTTGGCCTAATCCATATGAGAGCTACCTTTTAACACACCATGGACGATGCCTTCAAGGGATTAACTAGAAAATGCATAATAATTTTTGAATGATCTCATAGTATTTTCAAAGAATAGGAAGGATCATATATATCACCTATAGTCTATTTTTGAGTGATGTAGCAGATTCAAGATTTCACTAAAGATAAATAAAGTCATATTTAGGGTAACTAAAGGCAAACTATTAAGACATATCATCACTAAGGATGGAATCAACATCGATCCAAAAAGAATCAAGGCAATCTCAAGTATTCAGTAACCAAATAATAAGGAGATAAAATCATTCTTTGAAAAAATCAACTTTGTCAAGAAGTTTATCTTAGGGTTCAAGAAAATCATCAAACCCCTAAATGCAATGCTTAAACAAGATGCTAAAATAGAATGGATAACTAAAGCCACAAAGTCCTTTCAAAACATAAAGGATGCCATATCTTAGGCTCTAATATTGATTATTCTAGACTTAACAATGAACTGATATCTACACTCATTTGCCTCAGAACATACCATTATTATCATTATGACACAAAATAAAGATTAAATTAAACATCTGATAGGCTTCGTGAGTACAAATATGAAGGATGTAGAGATCAAATATTTAATGATTGATAATCAAATCTTCACTCTCATCAAAGTAATGAATAAATTTTGAAATTATATCTTGAGAAACAAAACCATTACCATTGTAACTAATCATATTGTCAAGCTCACCCTATCACATAATGAGCTGGGAGAGTGTTGAGGTAAATGGATGGCTAAGCTCCAAGATTTTGACATAGAGATTAGGCCTAAAAAGATTGTAGGAAGATAAGGAATTTTTCATATCATGACTGATCCATATCCTTTAATCACCATTAAATAGGTATGTACTACCCAAGTTTCTTAATGGGAGTGGTATACTAACATAATATAGTATTTAGTTATAAGAACCTACCTCCTAGAGCTTAGTAGGGAAAGAAGGAGAGCCTTGAGGCTAATAATTACTCACTTTATGATCAAGAAAGGAGTCCTCTATAGAAATAACTATGAATTTATATATCTAAGATGTGTATTTATACAAGAGTCTAAAGAGATCTTGGAAAATTTACATCAAAATATAGGCAATGGTCACCCAATTGACAATACCACAAGCCATAAAATCTTGAGGTTAGGCTACTATTATCCAAATATCTTTAAAGATGCTCATATTCAGGTCAAGAATTGCCATGAATTTCAAGCATTGACCAAAAAGCAGGTTCAAGCAACCATGCCTCTAAATCTAGTTGTTGAAGGAAGGTTGTTTGCATAATGGGACTTGGACTTCATTGGTGTAATCATCCCAAATTATTAAGTCAAACATAAATTTTTGCTTATGACTATAGATTATTATATTAGATAGATAGAAGTGGTTTCCATAAATAATAATAAATCATATGATGTGATTCACTTTTTGGAAGAACACATTACTATTAGAATAGGAACACCCATCTCTCTGGTATGTGACAATAGACCAACATTTATATCAATAGAGTTTACTAAGTGGGTACATGACAATAAAATTAGAATCATATCAAATTATAACCACTACCCTCAAGGAAATGGATTAGTTGATTTAATGAATAAACATCAAATTAAAGTAATTAAGAAGTCAGTAGGGGACAAGCCTAGAGATTGGCACAATCTACTAAAGTATGCTCTTTGGGTAGATTGGACGAGATATAAAAAAGCCTTAAAAGGTTCACCATACCTATTGCTATATGTAAGCAAGCCTATTTTTCCCATCACATTGATGTTTCCCAATTACCATTTCATAAGAGATTACATACAACTAAATGACAAAGAAGAATAAAGACTTCCTGACATAATAGAGATGGAGGATTCAAGAATAGAAGCTCTATAAACATTTAGCAAACACCAAGATATAGTTAAAAGGTGGTTTGACAAAAGGGAAAAATTTAAATCATTAAAAATCTTAGATTTGGTGTTACTATGGGATAAATCCCATGAAAAGAAAGGATAGCATGACAAGTTCACTCCATTATGGATCAATACCATATTAGATTTTAGAGATCTTAGGCAATAATGCATTTCATCTGAAAGACCTCTAAGGAAATTAGCTTACATATCTAGATAATGGGAAGTACCTAAAACATTACTTTAGAGTTGCCTTATCTATGGATATTACTGATTGAGAGGATTTAGATGAGTTTAGACATAGGATTAGATTAGATTTCCATGTTTTCTAGAATAGATTTTCATTGTTTTCTAGAGTAGTATTTCCTATTTTCAATCTTTTATTTTATTAGAGTAAGCTTTAGCTTTTCTTAGATTATATTTCCTACTTTCTTTAGATAAGTCATCTTAATTTTCTTTAGAATTCAAAATTGTGCTTACTTTTGTTATTGATAAAATCTAAAATCTAAAATAACTGACTTGTGAAATAGGGGAAAATTAAGATTATGACATTCTAGGGACTAATTTATAGTTTGGGTATATTTAAAAAAAAATTTAAGTCTTTATGATGAAGGTAGGTAATCATGGGTTATTCTAAATGGTGTCACAACTAAATGCTTTTACCATGCATGTGGAAGCTGATTTCAAAATACTTCATACAAATTTAGAAAGTTTAATTATTTTATTGGATCACTTGTACTTATAAAAATGAATACCTATTGAAAGTGGTAATTTTTGGTCTATATTTGGCTTATATAGATGTGTTAGTAATGATTTGTTTTCTAATTATACTAGCTCACTAGGTTTTCTTCTTCTCTCTTTTCTATTGATTTCAACTCAATAAAATAAAAAATAAAAGAAAGAAAAGAATCGATGAGTTCAAAAGAGAAAAATAAAATCTAAGGAAAATAAAAGGGGATCACATGATGAAATAATTTTAATGTACCATGCATCATGATCAAAATAAAATACTACAATTAGAAAATAAGGAGCCAAACGTATCTCTATTGGGGCTATGAATGTCTGGCTAGTAGAAGATCAATACTTGAGATTCCCTTATTTTGTACTTTAATAGATATTGGAATGAAAACTACAGCCCCATAAAAGCTTTTGAAAAACACCTCATAGCAGGGGTTAAAAGAACTACACATTTTGACACACATAGATCTAGTAAAATTAGAAGACAAGTATGTTGTGTGAATCTACTTAGGATTCTCTTTCACATTTTTGATCTAAGTATTCTTATGTGACACACTTCATGATTGATTTATGATTGAAAACTAGAGTTCTAGGTTCTCAAATACTTAGGAGTATTCCCCTTGTAAGTCACCATTTGTTTTACCCAACACCCCCTTTTTTCCATAAGGAAATGGGGATCCACTTTTTTTGAAAATATGATCTTAATGATGAATCCAATTCATATGTGTATGCAAAGTTTGGAAAGTCTATAGGACATTTCACTTTTTTAGTGAACAATATTGGTATTGTGTTTATTGTGACTAACTTATGTATTTGTAGATAAATTTTTTAGGTTCATAGTCTTTGGGCTAAATCTTTCATCCTTCTTACAAAGTCATCTTTTCAGATGTTATGTTTCAATAATTTTTTTATCCTATTTTATTTTGGGTTTACTTTTCAAAAATCCTTATTTGGTTAGAGAAATTGTTGGGGACACTCTATCCAAAAGAATTATTTCAAAACAATTTATCCTATGGACACTTTGCCTTAAGGAATTATAGATGGCATGCACTTTCCCTTAAACAAATTTACTAATCGATTATCTCATTGACCCTATCCAACATATCCTTTAGATCTTTCAGAATGATCTTTAGCCGTACAAGAGTACCCATCAAGAATTTTGGACCTATGCTTCAACATTCATGAAGTAGACCCTTTGAGAAACATTTTGTCCTAAAGTAGACCCTTCATTTTACTTTCACCCACCATTCATAACCCTTCTAGCTAGTTCTTCAACCTTTTCAAATTGAACCATTGACCCCTTATTGACCATTTCTTTTAGGGCACATACATTTGGGCATCTTACCCTTTAGAAATTTGGAATTGCCTTTTGAGCTTTTCAAGTTCCCTTTCTATCCAAACCTACCATCTAGGCTTTGTGGAATTTTCCTTTGGAATAATTATTGTAACCTTTTTGCCCATCAAAATTATTTTGGTATTTTCACAATTACCCTTTGCCCTTTTCTTTGAAGCCTTTTTTTCATGCCTTTGAAAATTCATTCACACATTTTTTTTGATGAAAATTACCCTTCAAGATAATTTTTGAAAATATTTTTGTCCAAAATAATCCCCCTGAAGTAATTCTTTCAGGACCTTTTGAAAGGATCCTTTACCCTAAACCATTTCCTTTAGACTTATTATTTTAAACATTATATTTTGATGTAAAATCCCCAAAATAATTCCTTCGAAGGGCACATACCCCTTAGACTTCTTGAACCAACCCTTAAGATATTTTTAAATCCACTCTTTTGGTTTTTTCAAAATGACCACCTACTCTTTAGGACCTTTAAAGTGACCCTTAGCCATACAAAAGTTCCCTTCAAAGATCAAAGGTGCCCTTTAGCCCTCCAAAAATACCATTCAAGAATTTTATAAGTGCCTTTTAGAATTTATGATCCTTTGAGACTTTTGTCATGGATAAAATTCCCTACAAAGTGGACCCTTTTGACCAAAAGTACCCTTTAGGGAGTTTTAAAATACTCTTTAGTCATGGATTAGCCCTTTGGAATAATTATTTCGGGACTCCTACCCAATGAAAATATTCCTTTAGAATAATTATTGTAGATAATTTATCTAAAATAATCCCTCAAGGAAATTATCCATGAATATTGACTTGAAAGCACTTTTTTGACACTATATTTCTAAGTGTTTTATTATAAAAAAAACACTATTGAAATAATGCCATACCTAGCCAAATAAATATAAAATAGTTCTTATTCGATAGATGCTAAGATCCCCCACCAACCAAATATAATATTTTTGAAAAGTAAACGTTGCATATTTATTATCACACAAATGGGTATTCAATACATGATACTATATAAATGATACACAATCATTAAAGTCATCATTTGCATTAAATATTACTTGAAATCAAAGCATCTTCCTTCTCAGCAGTGATCGAGAGCCTAGTTCATACCTTAAGAATTCAATGAACAATAATCAAGATAAAACTGAGTTGATTTCATCAATATACATGTATACATATCATGGAGTGTATTGAGCAAGATACAAACATGAACAAGTAGCTATGGCTTCCTCATCTAGAATGTTTTAAGGGACAAATCGTCCATCTTCATTCTCAATCAAGGATTCCATAAAATTCAAGGATATGATCTTTGATGCAAACGTATTCCAAGATAAGTATCATATTTACTCTCAGCTCTATGATCTTATTGATTCAATTTATATGTTTTCAATAGATGATGAGATAATACTAGTAGAATGGCTATTCATTTAGGAACTTCTAACCTATAAATGTCAAAGGTTGTATTTTTTCATGGTCAAACTAGAAGTTATGTTGTATATAGACCTCCTTAAGGATTTGTTCTTCTCAAGTAAAATATCACAAGATGCATACTTATTGTATTCTCATGGAGATACAATGGTTGTGTACATTTTTGAAAGTGACTTTTAGAGGTATCTCTCTCTTAACATACTAGACACCTATTATGATAAGCACACATGTGTGAAATTCAAAGATAATCCCTCAATCCCAAAGGTTATCTCTTCATGGTTGATCTTAGACTAGTCCATCACCTTATACAGGATGAAGCTGAAGGGAATGATTCCAATTAAAAAATTCAAAATGGGAATCTAGGTAGGTATGGTTCTAATCAATAGATTATATAGGATGCCCAAAATCCATTTTATAAACTTAGATTGGGTGCCATTACTGCATATGATGCTATCACATGATACTACCTATACCCTAGGGGAGGTCCTTTGTTTAACACTAAGAGAGAAACTTTTTCACAAGGATAAATGTCCCACCCCTATAAAAGACTTCTATATGATGTCATATTTGGTCGACCTAGTCATAGGGACTTGTTATAAGGACTTGGGAAATCTATGGGCTCTGGCCATATATTCTATAAATAATAGAATCTATGACCATTTATAGTTTATGCATATATATTCTTACCACAAACATATGGCCACAATATGTGAAGACATTTATCCATAGGTGTGGAAAGCCATTCATGGCTTTTCCATGCCTCATCTTGGAGAGAACATTATAAATAATTTGGGTGAAAAATGATATTTTTTATTGTATATATAATTTATATTCATCATGGTTTAGGGAAATAAGGTGGATCCTTTATGTCTCCCAAGTTATATGCCCAATAAGTTGTCGAAGTTGAAGATTGATTTCAAGTTGTGGAAAAACATTGAGGAAGATTTGGTTAGGTAAAATAAAGGCTTATTCTTTGGGTGCCTAATTTCAATTGGTAGAATGACATACACTATGAGGAAACATCTTGAAGAATTTGGATGAAAGTGGAATCAATATGGTTTCCCTACAGTGGCATGAAGAGACTAGGATCCCCATGAGTGGATCCAACAACACATTCACAATTTCAACATTCCTTATTTCCATCAAACCTATTGTTATGACTTTATTTTCATGAATGACAAGACATATGAAGATGTGAGAGAATGAGCATAAATTATTGGGCTACAAGAAAATCATTTAAGGATGATCAAAACTGAACCTAGTATCTCTACTAGGGAACTAGATAGCTGTAGATCTCTCTTCAAGGGATGGTATCATTTAGACTTTTGGAGGAGATAATTTACTAAATAATAAGCTTCTTCATCTCAAGGACTTAGATAAAAATTGAATTGAAATCAATCAAGAAAGAACTTGGGCTTCCTGAGCCTAGTGCACAAAGAAGAGGATAAATGGGAGATCTTATTCTTTTGAACTCTGATGAGGAAGAGGATAAGATGTAAGAGATGCCTCTTGTCAGCACTAGTTAAGACTATGGCTAACCCCTATGTATCTAATATTTCATATGTTGGGGTAGATACTACACAAGTAATAACATATACATCTCAAGGCTCTCCAATTTAAGAAAAGACCCCACTCATCTATACCTGGAAGCTTATGACTCCCACAGGTAGCCCCATAATGCACAAATATCAAGGCTTTCCTATTCGACCTCTTAGCTCACAATAATCAAGATAAGATGTAGTTATCCTCAAAGACATATCATATGATTCAGATGAAGAGGCTAAGTTAGAGATAACCAAAGGTATGAGTCTTTAGGGTGATCCCATCAAACTACATCTTCAAGGTACACATACCTTCTCTATATTCCATTTGACCTAAATTTTTATTGTTGATTCAATACCTATTACGTATATGGAAGTCCCGATTCCCTCCACTACGTTCATTCCTCCCATTTTTATAACCACCATTCATCTCTCCTCCACTACCACACCATTTCCCATGGCCATCCCCTTTGTAACTACTAGGAATTATACTATGAGACTTCACAAAAAAAAGAAGGTAATTAAGAAAGTGTAGACTAATCTGGCCACCCTAGCTTCATGACCAATCTACACAACTCTCCCTTATACTCCCCACTTCTACTTATACAAAATAAACCAAAATAACTAGCACAAGCAAGAGGAGGAAGGAAAAACCTCACATTTTTATATTCCACCCACTTCCTCAAGTTGGAGGAGTGAACTGGTCAACAATAATATGGCCTTCCTTTCTTGATGTCTTGACCAAAGCTAGTAAGAAACAAAGAAGAGAAGAGGAAAAGGAGTAAGAAATAATTATTAAAACTACTGATACACCTCTAAACATTCCACCTTGGGCGATGGATTTGAGGAGTCAAATGCCAACCTATAAGGTCACAAATCTCCCCTTTATGTCCATTTTATTTTACGCCCTCAACTGGTTCAATGCAAAGAGTTAAGAAGAGAAAATTTTAGGATGACTAGGGTGAAAATATCATCCTTGAAGAATGATAGCCAGTTCTCTCCCTCATTAAGAGGTAGAAAATGTAGCTAGGGGAGTCTAAATATGAATAAAATATTTCAAACTTTGTTCAAGTACACAATGATGTGGTGGTGGCCATCCATGAAGGCATAGAGTTAGTTTGGCAGGAGCTAGAGGAGGAAGTTTAGGAATTACAAGCACAAATTGAGCAGCTCATGGAACAATCTATCACTGTGCATATTCCTATAAGTATAGAATATATGTTTTGGAAGGCCACTTACAAATGCTACAATTATTTAAATTCCATGGAATTTATGATGGTTGAGAAGACACCTCATGCAAACTAAGTAAACTAAATCTATATCTTTTTAGCTAGAGATAGTACCAGGCTTAAAATGTTAGCTACCTACATAAGTAATTCATTCTATAACCACCCTAATCTAATGACTACATTTAAGGAATATAATACCCTAAACCTAGTTTTTATCAAATATAAAGAGGTTAAAGAGTGTTTTAAGTCAATTACAACCTTAATTCTAGAGTATAAAATACATGAAGGCCAACTCCTCCAAATTTTGAATGAGCTGAAATTATCTAAAGCAAGGGATTATACAAGTAAAATGATTAGTAGAATTAAATGTGGTAAAATTATCTAATAAGCCATTTATAACTTAAATCAAAACATAAAAGGCTCGGTAGTGGAATGGATAAAATCAAATTTAATTAATGTAAGGAGGAAGGTGACTAAAGTGGATATTTTCAGTAATAAGTTCTAGCTAACTAAGGATGAACATGCACAACTCCTTGATAAAAATAAGATTCTCCACCAACCTTCTTTGCTCAACTTATGCATCATTCAGAAATATCAAGAGGTAGCACACAAATTCTATAATAATAATGAGGTGAATAAGAAGTAGGATTTTAGCAGTGTTGCTACTTCTTTAGCTTCTACTCCCACTTTGACTCCTACTAATGCCCATGCAACACTTCAAACCACATAGCCTTAGATGTATGCATGTACAAATATTGGAGACACATATATTTATATTCCTTGTAAAATAAACTCTATATTTTCTTTAAAATGCACATATTGCATGATTTTTTAAAGTCAATTTGTCTATTTATAGCTTTTTAGCTTAAATGGTTTTGACCATAGTTAGAACTACATATTTTAACCACCACATGTAATATTCATGCATAAACTTAGAGTATGAGGCATCCAATTCCCCAAGGCCTATAAATATAATTGTATAGCCCAAATATATTTTTTAGAGTCAGATAATTTTAAATGCAAGAGCAGTGAGTAATTTTGATTGACAACAATTATGTTTGTGTATTTTCTTTCCCATTTCATGTTATTAGTTGTTATTTTTATGGTTGTTTGCTTCAATAATCTTTAGTGTGATAAAGATACAAATATATTCATGACTATTTTTATTGATATGCTAATCTTATATGTGTAATATCTATTGGATATCGGTAAATCTATTGATTAAAATAGTCAAGTCAAATTGAGTCATATTTCTAGATGTGTATTGGTGTTTTATTGATGTAGTCTTCTAAGTGTGTTCCACAGTTACCTTAGATAATCCATTATCCTAAGCCATAATATCCTAATTTAAGGGTGTGTAATGGTATCCATGATAGGAACAACCTTTTTCTAAGGCTAGTGGACTTCCTACATCTCTATTCCCTTATTTTATCAGGTTGTGACTATCTGCATGTGTGTAATTAATGTTAAAATTTGGCATTGGATTTAAGGAAACATAGGTATATATAGAAACCAACTAGGGAAGTAATTCCTAAGTCCCATAGATATTTTTTTCTACCTTCCCTTGTTCTTTTTTTTTTTGTTTTATTATTTAGATATATCCACTTTTGATCAGAGGCCAACCATCCATCCAACTCATGTAGGAACTCACTATGTTAGAAAGCCACACCTCTGTCCAATACCTTATCAACAACCTACATACCCTAACATTTATTCCATCAAAAAGTTATCAAAGATTTCATACCTATAATTCATGCCCTAGAGTGGATTTTACTTCCTTTGAGTTCCAAAAACATTAGAGACTACCTTGTTATGACTATGCTGCCCATAAAAATTGCATCAATAATTAGATTGATGGTAGAATACCCAAAAAACTCTAAGTATGAAATCTCTTGATCATTATAGGGATCCATTTTCTTCTCTTACTCCTCTCTTCTTATAGGAAGGAAGGAGAAGTGTAACAATATGTTAATAAGAGACCCAACTTTATGTCTAATTTATACTGTGATATATATGGGTTTGCACATGAATTAGATAAGCTAATTATAAAAAAGTAAGGTAGAGTGAAGGGTCAATTAAGTTGGTTTAAATGGTAGAACTTGATCATTAGTAGTCAAGGTGGCCAATGATAGTTAGGGTGATCATCGACAATCAAGGGTCAAGGTCAAGTTGAGTTAAATAGGTGGGTTTAGTTAGAAGGTCAATTTAACCAAGGTTAGGTCTGGTTTCTAATTGATAGGTAAAAGTTAGGCCCAAGGGGGTCCTAAAGTGATCCAGGGGAATTATAACATTCAAAACTATCATGTGAAGATTTTTGGTGTCTACAACTAGTTTATATACATGGAAGTTTAGGCCTAATTGAATATATTTAACATAAGAAAATAAAATATTACATGGTTGAGTAGAAAGAGATCTTGAAATGAGACCATAATAGAATATCATAGGTGTAGTGATCAAAATTCATGAGGCGGATAAGTTAGTGTTGAGTCTATAAGGGATTTAGTGATTCCTTGCAAGTAGGTGCTTGTTAAAGCCTAGTCAAGTGTGTGCTTGACTTTATTGGGGTTGGTACTCTAAGTTGAGCTAGTGCTCAACATAATTTGGTCTTTTGTTTTATATTACAATAGTCCATTTTCATATATCATAGTGGGTTTTCTTCCCCTTAAGGGTTTCCCACTCATATGTGTGTTATCTTATTTCATACTCATCTAAATGGTTATTTATGTTTTGTTAGATCACTATATTGCTTTCATAATTAATGAATGATTGAGTGTAATTGAATGAAAGTTTTGAAACATTTATTCATTCCACTCTTAGTGATTGTGCTTCCAACATTTTTAGGCTTCAAAGGCACTTGATACCCTTCCCCTCACCCAAAGACAAATCATGAAAACATAATATATTATCTAATGACTCATAACATACTATCACATGATGATTCCACAAGAAACCCCTAATACATATAATGAATCTTTACATAATGCTAATAAGGTTTAATTGACCATTTTAAATACCATGACATGATTTAGGTAACCATATATAAACTTGGAGGGGCATATCAAAAAGTTTTAAAATATAGGGGTTGATATTTGGCCTAAGATGCCAAATTATTACCATTGATTTGGAATGTTCCCAATTAATCTAGGTTAACCAATATAACCTCAAGTGTAATTGACTAGATATATAAAGATTTAGGATTACCTAAATGGGATACTAGGCAAAGGTTCAAGGGTAAGAATTTTAAAGATGCCATGTTATTTATATTATTCAAAATTCTAAAGGCTTTTGTCTCCTTTAATCTATTCAATATCTTCATTGTGAGTAAGTTTAATGCATTTTTATGTGGATGAGGTGATTGGTCTCATATGATGATTCTAATGTCAACAAAGTAAGATTTTATAAGAAAGCAAAAAGTTAAACATCATAACTCTCATATGGATGGTGATAGGAGGAATTGTAATGGGAAGCAAAACAAAACATAGAGGAAGACCTTATTATCTATCATATTTTTTACTACCGAAAATTATACTAAATTAATTGGGCCCTTGTCAAGTGAAAATTCCCAAGCCTTTAGCCAAATTGAGTATCAATGTCTAAGTCATTAGCCCAATTATTGTTTTGAAGTGTTACTTTATAAGGTCAAATTTATGTAAAAATTGGCTAAGTCCTAATCTATATTTTTCTCTTTCCCTTAGAATTTTTAGGACCTTTTTTCATGAACATAATTTATGATGGAAATAGGTCTTCAAGCCAATTATCTTGGATAAAAAATCCAAAGACTTATTTCTATTGCACATTTTACCCACTACAAAAATTATGATGGAATTCAATGTCTTATTTGTTTTGGGCTAAATGTTTCACAAAAGATCTAAAGGGTCATTTGTTTTGGAATTTTTGTAAATGGAAAAATGTCTAAAGGGAACTTTCCTATCAATAATTTTGCTTGCACAAAAGGATCGAAATAAATACTTTGTTTCGAAGACACTTGAAAAGTCTTATTTATTTTAGACTTTTTATCTTTGGTAAAAAAATCTAAAGGGAACTTGCCCTTCAAGTATTTTACCTACACAAAAATCTCAAAAGAATTTTCAAGACTTATTTAATTCAGCCAAAGTGTCTACAAACATTTCAAAGGTTCATTTTTCCTTTGCAAAAGTTTTAAAGGGTCATTTACTTTGAGCATTTTACCCTTGAAAATTTCCCAAAGGACACTTGCAGAAGGGTCATTTTTCATTTTCAAAATTTCCAAAAGATTGTTTTCTTTAGGCATTTTGCCCTTGAAAATTTATTAAAGGGCATCTAAAAAAGGTCCTAAGGATAAGAATGGAGGGAAAAGGGCACTTTAAATAGGTCGGCATAGCACTTTCAGGAGTTCTAAGGAACATTTAAAAAGGTTGAAGAGAAATGTTTTAGGGAAAGTGTCCTTGACAAAAAATTTAATGGATATGTTCAAAAGGGCCTGAAAGGTACTTTTGGTAAAGATGATATGGATCATAAGTCCTATTTTATTTGAGTATTTTTCTCGAGCAAAAGGTCTAAACTTAAAGAAAAGTACCAAGTTTAATTTATTTAGGGAAATTAATTTGGAAAAAATGTCCAAAACAATTATTCTGATGAAGACAAAAGGATATAAGTCTTAATTCTTTTGGCAAAAGTACAAAGGTCTAATTCCTTTGGAAAAATTTTAAGAGACCAATTTCTTTGGGGAAATTGTTTCAGAAAAAATGTCTAAAACAATTATTCCAATGAAAGCAAAAATTTGAAGGCTCAATTTTTATGGGAAAAGTGTGAGGTCAAATCCTTTCAGAAAATTGTCTTGAACATTTTGTCCAAAATAATTGTCCTATAAAAATGCCCAAATTTTTTTTTGTGGGACAATTGTGTTGAAGAAGAGCCTAAAGCAGAAGTGTCAAGGATAAAGAGAAGCCAAAGATAAAATACTTCAGAAAATTCTTTTGAAGATCAAAGGCTTGAAAAGGAAAAAGGAATGTCAAAGACAAAGATTCATATCAAATTCCCACAAAAAATATCCCCAAATAAATATTTTTAAATTGTAGGTATGACAATCTCATGGACATTTTTTATGGGAGTGTGGATGTCAAATTTAAACCACAAGGACTAGCCATTAGGATTTAAATGATCAAAGATAGCCATGCGAGCATCAGTTTTAGACCCCATGAATTAGTCATTTGTTTTCAAATGGAGGTAGATATAATGACACTCATTTAACTAAATAAATATGATCCAATGATGCACTATCAAAGTTGAATAGCTAAAGGAACATAGGACAAGCAAAATCATGACAAGTGTTGAGCTCATGGGGCATGATTTAAATTTTGATCATCTTCTAAAGATCTAATGGTATGAGATAGTAGTTAGTAGTTTAATGAGACATAAATTAAAGTGAAATAATTCCATATGGAATGAGTGTGCTCAAAGTAGTAGAGACTATTTTTAAGGTACAAAGGAATCATGTGGGACTACCAAGTGGCATATCCTTGGGGATGAGTAAAAGGAAGTATCCAATAATGTTCCACCCCTCTGATCATGATATAAAAAATCATGTTTACTCTCCCCAACCAAATCTAAAAGTGAATATCTAAGGTTTAAAATTCAAGGATCCCATGATAAAATGCAAAAATGCCAAGTGGCATGGATGCATGCCACAAACTATAAGTCAAACATTTCATGCAAGATCTACATATCACATTTGATCAGGTAAGGATGATCTAATGATGTGAGTCAAGATGGAATTTTCAAAGGGATAAGATTATATGAGGAAGCGAAAAATGTCTATATTGGAGCCAATTAATCAACTTAGTCACTCTCAGGCCCCACAAATGCCCAATTCGATCTGATGTGGTATGTCAAATGTCAATATATGGTAAGAATTGGTTTAAAATCTGAAATTGATGGTTTTTTCATGGGAATGGAAATGATATAGGGCATAGAAGAATGTCTAACTACCATTCCAAAGTAAATATTTCCAATCATGATCATAGATCATTTTCTTTTTCATGTCATAGTCAGATTAACTCTTGAGCCATCATTATAGGTAATGGGTTTTTCTTGGCATGCACAAAGAAGAGATTTCATGTCCATAAGTTTCCATGATTTTTAATCAAATAATATTAAATAATTTCCAAATAAGTTTCACATAAGGACAAATTTTTTTTGGCTCTTCAAATGTTTTTTCCCCCCCGCTATGCAATTGAGCAATGAAAAGCATCTCCAGACAATTTCATGTGATGACAAATAGGTTTTTGGGCCTCCACTATGAAGTTCACCATCCAGATCATTAATTCATTAGCATATTCAGTCAAAATATTAAAGTTTTTTTATATATCTTTATCATTCCTTGCAAAGGTAGTTGTAACAATGATTATTTTCTTGCAAGTGGATGAAGATCTCAAGTATGGCATGGAATATTTTCCAACTGGAAGTATCTTGGTGGACTTGAAGGCTTGTTCCACAACTTTTCAAGTTGTGACCCATAGTTCTAGATTCAAAAATGTATAAATAGGGGTTTTCCCCTCCTTTTTAAGGTTGTTTGTTATTGGTTATTATAGGTCTCTATTTTAGGTGTCCATTTTACCTAAGTCTAGGTTCTGTAGAATTTTCTGGGATCAATTATTATGTGTAGATTTTATCTCCCTTGATAAGGTGGTTGTATATGTACAACCATTAGCAATATTTGAGAGCATGTTTATGTTTCCCTTTTCAAAAGATAAATTTTACTATGCTTGTCCCCATGGCAACATTTTTAAGTGTTGATGTTTGTAATATTTATTTTCAAGTCACTAGAAAATATTTGTGGTTCTTTATTGTATCTTGTTAATGAAATGTAATAATACGTTTTACGATCTCTATTGATTGGATATTTGGGTTTGTGTTTATTATTGGTTGTCATTATAGGCATGTACCTAGGTTATAAATCCTTTTCTAGAGCTATATTTGGAAATGTGTTGTTTAATACCTTCTAAGGGAACCCTGGGTTCATGGGTTTAGTAGGAGAAAGTATTTGAGATTCTAGTTTTAGTGTATGTCCTAGTCCCTCAAGGATCATTTAGTGTCTATCATTATCTTGCATTTCATGTTTTTATACATCTTTAATAAGGAACATTGTCATGAACTACTACTAGATACACTACTATTTGAAAACCACCACCACACCACTTTCATTTTTTTCTTAATCATATAACTTGTTCTACCATATCCTACCCTATAAATATTACATCCCTTGCATACTATACTTATTATTTGTTTTACACAAGAATAATATCTTCCCTATTTGGAATGTGTTCGAATTTAGGATTTAAATCCTAGCATTATAATATTTTATGTAGTCCCTTTACTATTAATGATTCTTCAGAATGAAGATTGCAATCACAATTTCATCTATCTTTAGTATCTTATGTATGACTTAGAGCATTTGTGCATTTCATGTGACAAACCTTTATGGGTGAAGCGTGTAGACATTGGTTATGCTTTTGTCATATTTTTTCCTTGTGCCAAAAATCCCCATGGATATTGAATTACAAAATCCTTCCATGTGTGCAAGATACCCCATCAGTTCTCTCACCTTGGTTTAGGTAGAGCCAAAAGTAGTAGGGAGATAACCATACCCTTTGTTAGTGCCTTTCAATAATTTTCTCAGTTGGTCCATTTTTTAATTTCCAACCCTTTCTCTACTATAATGACATTATAATAGGTTTTCCATCATCACTTGACATATTTCTTTAAGTGTGCAAGACCATATTAGAGAGCCATAAATTCTTGTATTGTTATTGTTAGCGACTAAACTAAACTTTGGTAACTTTTGTTCCCATAAATTCTTGTAAATATCTATGATTATTTCATCATGTGAATATCTCTATTGTTACTACATGGATATGACTATCTTAGTTGTCAACATTACAACACTCCACTATGGACATGCCAAGGAGTTTTAACGTTTGATAATTTGACTTCTATTGAGTCTATTTCAAAGAACTATTAACATTACATGTTAGAAGGTGTCTTTTTCCTTTCAAACATATTTTGAAAATTTTAGTGTCTTTGTTCTTTAGCTCATTAACTTTTAAAAAGTTTAATTTTAGTTTTTATCACTGTAATTTATAAACTTTTATATTCTAGAAGAGTGATTCTATTGGTGACTCTAACTTTATTTTTTAGTTTCAAGAAAGATTGGTGCCTATTATGAATATTTTATAACTTCCCATCCTGAGTATATTTTTGTTTATAAACATGGAAGGACTGAGATCATCTTTAAAAGGTGACCCATCAAAGAGACTTGTTACACCCTTAGGTATACCTCAAAGAAGAAGGGGATATGTCTAGAGGCATATTGAAGGGCAAGGTTCAGTTGCTCAAGACCATCAAGATATTGATAATATTAAAATCTTTATTGATGCCCCATCATTGAGGACTATCATAACTCTTATACTAATTTTAAAACACATAGTCTAGAGGCAATGATTAATTTGAGATATCCAAATCAAAACCATCAGGGAGCTTTATGTTGATTTTAGAATAGAATTCATGTTTACTTAAAATGGGTGAATAATATTCTAGATTTTCAAGGGGATCATCCTCTTCATCTTCATATTATTCAATGTGATTAAGGCATGTTTGATGTTCCCTAAAATAAGCTGACTGATTAAGACTGATAAAGAATCCTTTCTTATGATCATCAAAATACATAAAATCCCATGCTCTCAAATATTCTAAGATAGCCTAATAACTGTAAAACATGTCAAAGGATGGCTCATGATGTTGATACCAGTATATTAATGAAGGGTAATAGAGGGATATATCAATGGTGGTGATAGTGGTATCTTTGAAAATGTTGGTGGAAACAAGCTATTAGTAAAGACTAGAAATGGATCTTATCTTGAATTATTCATCAGAATAAGACTCTTTAGGGACTAATGTATTATCTGGAATGATAGTGTTTAATTCATTATCTAGATTTTTGTACCCCTGACCAAGATGTTGTGGATATTCTTGAACTGGTATAGGCTCAAGACTTCCTTGCTCATATCTCCCTAGTCCTTTTCCTTTATAATGCATATTATGTAACATTTTCTAAATTTGGGGTTATTTATACTTTTAAATGTAAGGTCATCATTTTTTGGTATAAGTCATATCTCATCTAGCTCATCAATGTACTCTTCTAGTAATAGTCCTACACTAGAAAAGGTCATCAGTCCAAAGTGATAGTTGATACGATTACTCTTCCTCATAGCTACAGGGGCAAGAGGTAAATCCCTTACATAAAAGGTTTTATATTCATATTCCCCATAACCTATAGAGGTGATTTTAATGTGGGTGACATCTTGTAATGGACTAGATGTAGGTACTAGATTATTGGGGTGTATATATTTGGTAGCTATTCAGGTTGGAGTGGATCTATTAATGCTAGGAAAATAGCATGTGGATTGGGATTAACCCATTTTATAGCTACAAAAATGCTCAATTTCCCTTGGAATGGTAAGTTCCATGCTAGAGTGAGGGAATTTTAGACATTAGTAGAAAGTGGATGGGACTATTTTCATTTCATAGATCCACGGGTGACCCAATAATAGATTATATGGTAAATCAACATCTATAACATGAGTCAAAATCTTATGTACAATGGGTTCCATAATAATGGGAAGATAGATGGTTCTTATAGATGACTATTGATTTTCATCATATGATTTAATCATGATCATAATAGGCCTTAAGAAATATTTAAATTACCCCAATGTCTTCAATAAATCCAAATTACATAGATTTAATGCATACCCTCTATCTATGAGTACCTAATGGATGCAGTGATTGGAGATGGATATTTCAATGAATAGTGGGTAGT
The DNA here is from genome assembly GCA_037957365.1 of Torreya grandis. Taxonomy (NCBI): domain Eukaryota; kingdom Viridiplantae; phylum Streptophyta; class Pinopsida; order Cupressales; family Taxaceae; genus Torreya; species Torreya grandis. The sequence goes on along the minus strand of JARHVA010007181.1, from coordinate 485,875 downwards.
TATGATGTGGTCAATGGGAGGCATGTCCTAGGTAATGAATGTGATTTTTTATGAAATAGATAAATGACCCACTAATGATTAGAACTAACTAGTGTCAATATCTCAGGGGACTTTTAGATCATTCAAAACTTTATTGAGGATCTCTTAATGTGAAGATGATGTTTTGAGAAGATCTATGAGTGATATTTTAGTAGGGATCTTCTTGAGTTTTGGATTATATCATAAGGCTTATTCAAAAATATGAGGACTTTCTTGGAGATATTAAATTTTTGAGATGTGGATGTAGATGGGTCCTTTAGTGGTGACCTAAGAACTTATTTTTTGATGCATTATGTTATAATTACATAGTCAACTATGGTTGGATTATTTTTTAGTATGGTGGATGATATTGGAGTGTGTTGGGGGCTATGGATTTATATGGTAATGGCATAGTGATATGTGATAAAATGATAGTTTATATGATTGAAATTAGAGGCATGAACCTAGTCTCTAAGTGGCTTCCCTTGTCTCTAAGTATGCTTGGGTAAAGGGTCTTGATAAATATTTATTTATTGATTTTTAGATTTATTAGGAGTACTTTCCAATTATACTTCAATATCTACCTTTCCAATGAGATACTGAATATAATGATTTAAATGTATACATATTTTTGTGTCATAACCTTTGAATCTATGAGATTTGTAGAATTCATCTTCATGATACCAATCAGGTTGAGGTTTACTATCATCTAAAGGTTGGATGTTCAAAAGAGTAATCATGTTAATAGTGATTAATAACTAAAGGAGCAGTTCAATAGATACTCCGAGGCTAGCAAGTGATATTTTTCCTATTCGAAGCTTTGGATTTCATCATGACACTCTAATGCAGGACACATTTTGCTGATCTATGAGAGTCTTATTTTTCACTATTGAACATGTTTTTTTGAGTCTGCAACTCTGTCTCCCACAACATTCTTATTTTTATTGAAGATTTTTTATTTACCTAAAAATGAATTATCTTGATGTTTATTATGTTCATTTTAGGTGTATAATTTTATTGTTCCCTTTTTAATGAGTGTTTTCTCAATTTGTATCCCATTTTAAATAATCTAATCAAAGGATTTGGTAAATTGTATTGTTAACTGATATTTTAGTTCTGCATTGAGGTTATTAACGAATATTTTGTCCAATTCCTTTTCCACTACTATACATTATACGTGACTTACTAAGCTTCTCCAACATTGTAATAAAGAGTTCAAACTTTCCTTGGTCCTTTTATTAGTGTTTTAGAGGTCTATAATAGAGACCTCATTCTCTATGTTGAATGAAAAATGTTTCACAAATTGTTCAATTAATTCTCTAAAACTAGATACAGACCCCTTTGGTAAATGCATGAACCATTATAAAGATGGTCCCATATGACTATTTGGGAAAAGTCTTATTAAGTAGGCATATTTATATGCAACCTCATGGAAAGACACATACAAATCTTGAACATGATCATGGGGATCTCCTTTCCCTCGATACTTTTCAAATTTTGGTACCTCAAAATGAGGTGGGAAACGGATTTGTAAAATGGTCATATCTAAGGGGAAAGAGCAAAAATATTCATATTTAAATTTCATCACTTGCATGTGATGGTCAATCTATTGGAGAGTTTCTTTCATCATTTTACGTTATTATGCAAAAGATGGATCCCTAAAGGGATTAGAATTTTGGGCATAACTACTGTGTGGTCTATTAGAATTATAGACATTTTATTTTGGGGAGGGTGGTCATTGATTTTGTTTATGGAATTTGGAGGCTACTAAATTTAGTTATTATATGAGTTGATCTAATCGATCCTCTAGGGTGGTTTGTATATTATTATCCTTGATGTAGTTATTTTAAGGAGATTCTTGTTGTTCTTGGTCTTCAAGTTCCTATTCATGGTCCACACATTCCTCTTCTTTAAGTGACTAATTAGTATGGGTATGTTGATGAGGTGTATTATATTGAATGTATAGGTGGACTAAGTATTGTAAAATAATATGATCAAATCTTGGGGGTAGTGTGCCTCCCATTACAATGGATTGAGTGAGGATCTGAACATGATTTTCATATATATATTGGTTATGTTTGGACTTAACTTCATCACTGTGGAAAAAGACATTTTTGAATTAGTCATCTTCTCCTTCAGGAGTGTGCATATCACTATGAATATTAACATGATCTTGATGTTGATCACCTAAGTTCCCTAAGAAATCATTCTCTTGGTTAGATGCTTGTCTCATTCTAAGATGTTGGGCATAGGTTTGGATCAACATATTGGATGGGGAGGGTGAAAAAGTGATTAGGTGTGTTTTTGATGTAGGATGATGAGACATGATATGGCTTTGAATACTATTTTGGTAAAGAGATCAAATCTAAGAGTGGCCAAAGAAGATGATTAAGAAATGTGGGGATTTTAGATTTAGAGAGATGTGATGACTAAAGTGACCAAGGATTACTAAAAACCAAAACCCTACAAGAGTATAATCTAGTAAGAATACTAGGAGATGAAGTGATCAATTACCTTTCACACTAGTAAAATAGTGATTAGATGGATGCTAGGTATGAGAAAGGCAATGATAAGGAAGTGATGGGTGCTAGATTAAAAACTTGACAATGTTGATAACACCTAGTCAAAAATGATACGTAAGATTGATTGGATGGGTGACCAATAAGATTTAGTTTTAAGACCAAATGTTGTTTCCAAATCATGGTAAATAGAGGATATGAGATGGGTGTTTGATGTGGTGTCTATAATAAGAGTTATCCTATGGCTGTCTAGGTGTTTTATAATAAAAATGGATTGGTTGACTCAACTCATGAACAACACAGGTTTAAACATGACATGCAAACAACACACTCAACCACAAGTCCTAATTTAGTAAAATGAAAAGGCTATGTAACCTAATGTTCAAACTATTTAATCACTTTGTAGGTGAGAGTTTAGGCCAATGACCCATTATATAATCAACCAAACGCTCTTAACCTCATTTTTACTTAATGGATTCTTAGGAGTTGATCCTAATTCTAATAGTGAAATAGACATTATGGCTGAAAGGTCCTAAGCTAGGTTTACATAAAGGTTTTAAAGGGAGTCCCTAATATACACTAGGTATAGTGGGGCCCAAGTTTGTATAGGGAATTGTCTAATGATTGGTTTATATAATTAAATATTACCCTTTAAAGATGACCTGTTTGGGGTTAATCACTTGGCCCAACAATAACTATCCCTTATATTTATACTATAATGGAACACAGAGTTTAGTCAAATACATGTTGATGAAATCTATGACACTAACTCCTAGTGACTAAGCCCATTCATGGGGATGAATTCCACAACACGTGCTATCACAGACTCAATGGGTTAACAAACAAACAAATCATGATTTATTTTCCTTACTAATTACCTATGTGAGGAAGCAAAAAAATAAACAATCAAATCACACAACACATGATACAAGAAACAAGACTAAATTATAAAGTTTTGGCACCCCTTGAAAACACAAAGATTTGAAAAAAAAATTGGTTCTTTTATCTTGAGAGGTATTTCACAACAAGCATTAGTAGTCTAATTCAAGACAAAACCACCACTCCCTTGCAAAATCATAATTACATAGTCAGTTCAAAACAAAACTACAACTAGAGATTACAATATAATAATTTAAAGGTAAAACTACAAATTAAAATTTGCAATATTATAGTTGATAGCTAATCAATATAGTCAATAAAAAGGCTCCTACAAAACCATGACTACTATCGTAAAACCTTGAATTTTAAAGTAATGTCACAACTTCAATATTAGTGGTATTACAATAAATTATAAAACTTTAAAATATTTATTTTTTAATTAATTTAAACATTTAGATGATTATCCCAGGTACTTTAAGAGATGTAAAATACTTTCATAAAACTAGAGTAGATTAAATTTTTTGACTATGTATTAAAGTTTTATCAAAAGGGGACCGAGACAAGATGGTTTAGCCAAATGAATAGATCCACATACACAGGTTTTAAAAACATTTAAATAATTTTATTAGTTTGGCCCTAAGGATCTATGTTACTGATTGAAACTTTAATTAGTAAATTATAATATCACTATTAATAAAATAAGATTGGAAATTACTAGTCAAAATTGCTACTATGTAATTAGTGGTTTTATAGTAGATAGCTAAAATATTCAAGATGGGGTATTCTACCTAAAGAATAACTCCTCCCATATATTTTTCCTATTATTATCATAGAAAAAAATTACACATAAAATTCCTCTTGACAAAATGGGTTAGTTTCGAATGATTTAAAACCTAAGATAACTAAATGATCTTTGTTGTCAATTTTGCCACCACATGTCAAATTGTCACCCTATCATTTGAAACTTAACATATCATGATGGTTTGATTTGTAAGTCAAGTTGATCTTAATATTTACTTAATATGATGTACTTTTTTCCCTGATGATTCCTTACAAGTTTTGTGCCTTAGTGCAATTTCTATCTACATATATAAGCCTTCAAAGTTAAGAAAGTAGAAAAAGATATACACAGAGATGTCAAACTTAAGCCACATAAAATAATAGTTTGAGTTTAAAATCCTCAAAGGATCCTGATCCTAAACATAAATTTTTCAAGTGGTAGAGTTACATTCCATCGATCTAGTAAATCAATGGCACACGGGTATTTAACTGAGTCAAAAAGTTAAGCAAGATCAACGATGTCTATCAATGCATACAAGTTGAGATCAATGATCTATGTAAAATATTGGGATAAAGATCAATGGTGTGAATTTAATTGTGAAATGAATATCTAATGGTGTGATTAAGGTCAAAAATTAAAAGTATACTAATATTAAATGCAATGGTGCTAAGTGTCACAATCATGGTAAATAGGGTGATCAATGGTGCACATTTAATCTTACTAATAAATATCAATGACACATGTTAAATCATACATATAATATCATGGTATATAAGTCAAGAAAATATATCAAATATGAGGCCACCACATGGTACAAGTGTAGAATTAGATGGAGTTGATAGCAAAATCCTAGGATAAATGAAGTGCTACCAGGTGGCACATTTTGACAAACCCAGATCAAGATCAAGGGCCAATATCAAAAGTTGAAGCCATGAGACTTTAAAAAAAGATCAAATAAATATGAGATCAAATCAAATAAAATATTTCAAAGGGATTCCATAGAGGTAGACACATTTTTTTTGATGGGTTCATCACCAAAGCCAATAATAGGATTATGATGCTTCTCTTCATTCTTACATTCCACAAATGAACTAGTAAAGAGAAATCAACACTGGAATAAGATCATAACATATTGATCAAGTTATTATAATTGCATCGATGCTATAATTCATTTTGAAAATGGCTTGTTCCCACCATATTAACTATAAGAAAATAAAATTCAAGCCAAAAATAGATTGAAAGAGACTGATACGGTTGTTATGGCCTCCTTTCAAAAGTAATCTTAGACATTATAATATTTTATAATAGAATCAATGCTGGAATGATTGGAAATATTAGTCATTATGATCCCTTATCTATCTTTATATGTGTTAATCCCCATCTCTATCATCCATTTATACTATAAATATGAGCTTCTAATCCTTGAAAAGGATCCCCCTCTTTAGCATGACTAGACTCTACCAAGATTTATATTGTAACACCTATTTGATGAAATAAAAGACTAAATTCCTCTATTTGCAAGCTAAATTGAAGTGTGTTTCATGAGTTCATTAATGTGGTTAAGTGAATATATGTTTTCCTTACCTTTGTCTAAGTTTTTTCACCTTCATGAAGTGTTTTGGTAGTTCTCATAGGCCATTCTAAGTGCATATATAGTCTGTTAGTTTGGAAGCAGACAATTTCCCTCCCATGCTAGGTCAATAGTTAGTCCATACCTTTATATGAAATACTTATGTGAGGGTTGATCAAAGAGTGAGTGAAGTGACCTTATATAGTCTTGAATTCATCCTATAGTGTGTCTTGTGTAAGTATAAGGATTGAAATATATGATGTATCACCCCTGTTTTACATAATTTCATAGATTACTTTTAGTCTCTCTCCCCTTTTCCTAGCAAGAAGCTAGTTTTAGTTTAGTATAGATGATAGACCCAAAAGGAATCCAAAATTCTTTAGAGTTTTGACCCAATATGAGGTGACCCATAACCTATGGTAATTCCCATGTTTTAGTAGTTTTGATCAAGAGGACCTAAATAATCCCCTTCTTAGCTAGGGTACAACTTAAGATACCAGTAGTTCTGACATGCCTAGTGGAACCCATTAGAGCTAGTCTTGGTGAAATTTTAGTTGCATCAATGTTCTTCATGAAGTATTTGGTGACTCCAAGTTAAAAGAATTACTTATAATAGTTTAGACTCAGTTCTCAATTAAGTCTATTTTCATTTCACTATCTTGATGTTTTTTTCATGGCTGTGTATGAGAAAAACTATGTTATACTTCCTTATCATCCCTATGATGGATAATTCCAACTCTATCATAATCCATATGAGCCTTGTTATGAGCATAATCAGCCTTATCAAGAATTTTATCCAAGTTATGTTGAGGCTTATCAAGTTTTTTATGATCCTTATTTCAAGAGTGTGATCGTTATCCCCCTTTTAAACCATATTAGTCTCAAGACCAGATTTCACCTTCCCCATATGGCTATGATGTTACATATGAGTAGCCTTGTCTCAAAGAGAGTATGGATGAAATAGATATCAAACTACTATCATATGTAAGATACATTTGTTCAAATTATTAGTATGAGGAAGTGAATGGGTTGTTTCTAAGTGTATCCAATGATCTGAAAGAGAGGAATAAGTTATGTAATTTTGTATTGGAGAAGATGGGGGCTTGGGAGATGTAGAAAAGTGAGTTGAACCAATCATCTCAAGAACTCTTTTGTATTCCCTACCAGTATTTTTGTGTTCTTCATTCTCATGAAGTACTTAACCATACTCAATTTAAGCCAAGGGAGTTGCTTAGTTGGAGTCAAAAACATACCCATATGCCTATTGAAGAATCTATTCAAGAGACTAATCCTTCTTGTAGTTCCATTTCTTCCTTTATCATCCCTCAAAATCAAGTTTTCTATGAGGGAAAAGAGGTTTTAGTCTTTAATGAAGTGATGGCCAAGTGGCAGGAACAAAATGTAGAGGTCTCTAGGAGTTTCTCTTTCCCTCCTCTTCAAGACTCCCTAGATGATTTCATTGCCCGTAAGATCCCAAATCTGATCATGATCAACCTCCCATGCTTTATACCCCATCTCAAGAAAATGAATCTCATCACCATACGACCATAGCCCTTATTTAGGAGGATCTCATTCTATGTTAGTATGAGAAAGAGATTTAAGCTATGAGTCATGTTCTTAAAGCATGTGAAGAAGATTACTCAAGTGTGTATGAGGAAGACTTTCCCATTGATAACTCACTTGAGGAACAAGTTGAGAATGAGGTTATAACTGATATTGAATAAGATATCTCAAGTGTACTTGAGAAGGATGGTCTTGATTTGGAAGAACTATAAAAGGAATTAGTACAACCTAAAGTCATGAATGGGTTTGAGACATATCTTGTTGAGAAGGATTAAGATACCTTTCAAACTAATCTTATTTGGGTTTATTAGAATGAGGAATAAAAGGATGATTTGTAGTTGTACCTTGAATCTTTGCAAGATATTGGAGAAATTTGTAGGGATATGTTTCCCATTGAAGATCATGTTTATGAGAAATTTGATCAAGAGTCACTCATTCATGATCATGATACAAATTGGGTTGACTATTCAAATCTCCTTAAAGAGATTATTAAAATTACAATAGATAGCAATAAGAATGAGGTCACTCAAGGACAATTCATATATGAGATATCACTTGATGAGGTTTTAAATGACAAGCAATATGAAAAATATATTGAAGTGCAATATAAATTCATTTTTGTTGGTGACTAGTTTGTTGTTTATAACTCATTTCAGAATATGCTAAGAGATTTAGTAGGCAATAAGAATGCCTCATCAAAGAACATGTTCAATAAGCATCCTACTTGGCAACTTGTACCATCTTTTAGAATGAGTGAGTTCATGAATTTACCTTTTGATCTAGGTGGAGCATGCCTTATCATGGTTAGTTAAATCAGTTTTTCTTCTTGTTTCCCTCCAAGTACTACCATAGCACATTCATTTGTTTGCTTTTGCTTTGTTTAGTTAGTTTCCCTATTTTATGTGTTTCCCTTCTTTTTTTAGTGTAATTTATTGTCTTCCTTTATTAAAAAGGTTTATTTATATCCATGAATCAAACTTTTCATTATTTATGAGTCTAAGATTCATGCAAATGATCTAGTTTTCAAGCATAGTAGGCATTCTTCCTAGCTGAGTCACCAGAATCTTGTCAATTTTAACTCCACAAGTCAAATTATCACCCTATCATTTAAAAATTAACATGTCTTTCCATTTTTCCTTTTTATTCAAGTTATTCTTAATATTTCCTTAAAATTATGTCTTTTTTTCCCTAATGATTCCCTATAATTTTGGTGCCTTGGTACAATTTATATATATAGATATAAGCTTTAAATTTAAGAAAGAAAAATAAGACATGTGTGGAGATGTAAAACTTAATCCATGAAAAATAACTATTTGAGTTTAAAATGCTCAAAGGATATTGAGCCTAAATGTATATCTATTAAGTGGTGGAGTTGTGTTTCATCAAGCTAGCAGATCAATGGCACATGGGTATCTAATTGAGTCAAAAAGTCAAGCAAGATTGATAATGCATGTTTATGCATACAAGTCAAGATCATTGAACTACATAAAATATTGGTACAAAGATAAATGGTGTACATTTATTCATGTAACAAAGATCTAATGGTGTGACTAGGGTTAAAAAGTTAGCAGACCTAAAACAAACACAATGAAGACAAGTGTCCAAATTATGTTCAATCAGATAAAAGATCAACAACAAGTGGGTAGTCAATAAAGTCAATAGGTCCAGTTAGATCAATGGCACACATTAAATCAAGTCATTGAGATATAATGGTGCAAGTGAGGGTTAAAGAGTCAAATGATCTTAATAATAAACATAATGGTGCCAAGTTTCACGATCATGGAAAACATGGTGATCAAATGTGCATGTTTGATCTTATTGATAAAAATCAACAACACATGTTGAGTCATGTAGATAAGATCAATAGTGAATAGGTCAAGGGGCTAAATCAAACATGATGCCACCATGTGGTGTAAGCATAAAAGTAGATGGAGCTGATAGCATAATCCTAGGATGAATGAAAAGCTACTAGGTAGCATATTTTTACAATCTTAGATCAATACCAATGGCCAATATCAAAAGTTAAAGCCTTGAGAATTTAAATAAAGATCAAATACGGTCAAGGTCAAGCTAGAGAAAATAATTCAAAAGGATACCATAGAGGCAGACACATTGAGTTCAATGGGTTCATTGCCAAATCTAGTAGCATGATTAAAACCCTTTTCTCCATTCTTACATGCCACAAATGAACTAGTTAGGAGTAATCAATGCTAGAATAAGATCATAATAGATTGATCCAGTTGTTATAACTACATTAATGTCATAATTCAACTTGAAAATGACTTGTTCTCACCATTGTAACCATAAAAAGCATAAGTACAAGCCAAAAATAGATTAAAAGATACAAATATGGTTATTATGGCTACCTTCCAGAAGTAGTCTTAGACATTATGATATTTTCTAATGGAATCAATGTCAAAAATATTGGAAATCTTGGTCATTATGCTCCCATATCTATCTTTCTATGCATTTATCTCCATCTCTCTAATCCTTTTTTGATATAATACAAGGTTATAATCTTTGAAAAGGATCCCCCTCTTTGGCATGACTAGACTCTACCAATATTGAAATTGTAACACCTATTTGATGCAATAAAAGGCTAAATTCCTCCATTTGCAAGATGAATTAAAGTGTGTTTCATGAGTTTATTAATGTGGTTAAGTGAATATATTTTTTAATTCCCTTTGTTTGATTTTTATCACCTTCATGAAGTGTTTTGGTATTTTTCACAGGTCATTATAAGTGCATATATAGTCTGTTGGTCAGTTTGGAAGTGGACAACTACCTTCCCATGCTAGGTCAATAGCTAGTCCATGATTTTCTATTAAATACTTATGTGGGGGTTGATCAAAGAGTGAGTGAAGTGATATTATGCAGTATTGAATGCATCATATAGTATGTCTTGTGCAAGTATAATGATCAAAATATTTGGTGTATCAACCTACTTTTACATACTTTCATAAATTATTGTTAATCTCTCTCCACTTTTTCCAACAAGAAGCGAGTTTAGGTTTAGTATAGGTTATAAACCCAAAAGGAAGATGACCTTATATAGAGGTCTATTCCAATATTATATTACCCACAACATAGGTTCATTCCCATGTTGGACTAGGTTTGAGAAATAGGACCTAAACAATCCCCTTCTTAGCTAGGGTTCAACCTAGGATGCCAACAATCTTTCAAAAGGGGTTATGTAAATCACTAATTTTAATATAGATATAAAATAAAATAGAGGATTAAATAGATTAGATTTTAGGATAGAATAAAATTTATCTAATTTTCTAGGGATATCAATACCATTATTTGAAAAAGTGATATCACAATTCATAGGTCAATGTCATAATTCTTGGAGTAGTGATATTGTGCTTTAACGACCAAAATTCAGATTCTTGGTTGATCTTATTTTCCCTACACATATAATATACATAAAACCCTTCTTAAAAATATAAAGTGGATTAAAATGACTGCACATATATTAGCAAGAACATAAAACAAGCTATCTTATGTTCACCCAAAAATTCTACAAAACCATAACTATAGATGCAATATCACAGTTAGCAGAGTAATGTCTCTACTTGGGAAGTAGAAATATTGCACAAAGGTGATTACCTATCAAAACCTTAGATCGTTAGTAGTTAAAAATTATAAATAACTAAATATCACTTGAATTTCTACAAGGTTGAAACTATAATACCATGAATACCAATGCAAAGCCACAACTCACCTATACTTAATGATTTTATTAAAAATGGCCTTTGATTCTCATCCAATTGTACCTATAAGATATTAAATCAATTCCAACAAAGTCAAGAGGTTATATTTAGTGATTATCTCCCACCATGGTTTCCAAATGATTAATTGTATTTTTTATTCTCTGTATATTACTAATTTTAGAAATAAAAGCAAAAATACAAACAAAATCAAATAGAGAGGATAAAGAGATAATCAAACACTTATAATGGAATCAATTACTATCATTTCAGTTCTTATAGCTCCCCTATAGGATTACTAAACTGATTTGAGTGTAAAATAAGTGGATTATGGGATTTTTTGATTGGGATCAATAATTGTTTTAATGATTTCTTGATGGCTTGGTGATAGCTTTAACAAGGCTATAAGAATGCAATAATGGATACAAGTATGCTCCCAAGGCTTCCAAGTTTTTATTTATTTCAATTTAATTAGGCTACAAAGGTAATGGATTATTTATATAAGCCATGGGATGGAAAATCAATGGATCAAATTTAATATTGAGCTCATTGAGAGCAATGGTTTAGGAATTTTCAAAAAAAAATTAATTCCTTGAAAACATCTAGATTATAGGGTTCTAGATGGGGAAGGGTAAAATTATAGGATATTTATAGAATCTTATAATTTTATAAATCTCCATTAGGGAGTAGCAGTGTAGGAAGGGATAGGTTATTAGGGTAGTAGATTGGTAGGTGAATAAAAGATATTTTTAAATTGACAAGTGGATTAATAGGTGTATTAGTAGGTAAGTAAATTTAATTAGTAGGATAATAAAGGTGATTAGTTTAGTTTTAGTGATGGATTAAGGTTAATGGGGTGTGAGGGTTTTTATATAGAAAGTGTGATATTAATTAATTATCTAGGAAATGTAATTATGGGTTAAATTAGAAGAATTAGTCATATTATAAAGGGCAAGTAGATTTAGGTGCATACAATTCTATTTTATAAGTAACTAGGTAAACTAGGTCTACTATGTTGGCTAAAATTTTAGAAGGGTTTAGGGTTAGATTCAACAATATAAACACATCATTCAACTCATTTATAATATAGATAATAATTCACTTTCACTTCTTTATATGTTTATCTACCATTATACTTGTGGAGTCATTGTTTAGGTTCATACTTCCTTTGGAGAAGAATATTGTCTTGTGAGAAAAGTCTTTTGGATGCATAAGATAAATCTTGTAGACTACATATAACCTATATTTTTTATCCTTATGAACCACAAAAAACTCTTATAAATCACCAATGGCCAAGGGAGTGATTGAGGCTCGACAGGTTCATCTTAAAGGTAAGTATTCCTAACTCTTACTCATCTTTTTTTAGTAGATATATTTTCATATATAATGGATTATGAATGTATTTATCTCTTCATGCTTAGGATTACTTCTACATTAATTGAGTTTAGTTTTTTTTTGTATGTTTATTGTTTATGTTTATTATCCCGTATTAGTGCCACAATCTTTGGTGAGTACTAGATTAGATTTACTTTAATTTATTAGAAACCATAGGACCTAGCTAGGGTTATTATGTGGTATTTATCAATTAGATGATTTAGAACCCTCTATACTGATATTGTGTGGTAATATACCCTTTAATTAGGTCTATGAAATCCATATTGGTCATGACCTCAATTCTCTAATATACCAACAAGTAGAATGTCCATTTGGATTTATATTCTTTGAGTGATAAGAACCTCACTCTCTCACATACACAAAATACTTAAATGCTAAATATATTAATAAAAATTTTATTTTTTATGGGAAGGAATAACTCCATAATCACTTGCCACTTCAATGGGGCTACCACCTTATTAGAGTAACACTATAATTGATTTCATATATTTGCTTGGATGTTATTACAATTAGCTATGCCCTTTTATTTATACTATTATAATCTATCTCATTCTTCTATTATATTCATGTAGGATTATTCCTATAATACATTAATATTCATACTACTATTCATTCTACTACTATTCTACTCCAATATATAATATATACCTCTATATGGGTGTATTACATTGCATCCCCCTTAAATATGTTTCACCCTTTAAACATGATAAGAATTATGAGTATGACCAAATGAAAGTTGAACCATACATTTAAAATAAGTTGAAGCCTAGATAGAATCCCATCCATGCATCCTTTTCTACTTTCACTTCTTCCTTCGATGTTGGGATATGGGTATGTACATCAACAAGTTAAACATGAGCACCATAATCAAAGTTTGAAGTGAAATTTTAAGAATAAATATCATCTCCTAAAAATGAGAGCAAGTGTGCTCAAAATAATCAACTTGATGAAAAAATGGAGGATACATTCCATCCCCCTTAGCATTGTTCCTTATACATATTTTGTTTACAATGACTAACTCCATCAAAGAATGCATCAAATTACTATAAATATTTGAAGGCATAAGAAAAGATGTTTCAGTTGTGTATAGGGATGATTTGGGAAAGAAAATATCAACTAAATTAATCAGTCTAGAGTGAACATACCATGCTCTACAAGTGTCCTCAAATTTAATGCATGTAACTATTTATGTTTCATATTATTCAATTCTAGGGAATGAATCCATGTACCATTCACTATAGTTATTATCCCAATCTAACCATGCATTGATTTCCTCATCATATTTTGTTTTTATATGGAATTGAAGCTCAATTATATCAAAAATAAAATGAATATTATTTAATGAATGCATTACCTTGGATAAAATAGAAGGCTCCATGACTTTTTTTTTTAATAAACTAGCAGTAACTAAAATTGTGATAACTTTCAAAATACTAAATAAAATTCAAAAATTTAATTTTTTTTGGAAATATAAGACAAAGACACAAAAAACCCATAAATTTTTTGGCTTTATTTATTACAATTTATGAGCAATTTGAAGAAACACAGTCAGGTTTTTTGAAGACAAAAAACTAAAATTTTCACATCTTAGACCTGCTCCATGAAGCTCCGAAATGTGTCTCTCAAAATTATGTATATAAAAAGTATCATGATCAAAAAAATGACCTTAGAAAGTGATCTAATACCATATGGTAAGAACCTCACTCTCTCATATACACCAAATACATAAATATTGAATATATTAATAAAACATTCCTTTTTGGTGGGAAGGAATAACTCCACAATTGCTTGCCACATCGAGGGGGTTACCTCCTTATTAGAGTAACACTCTAATTTATTTCATATATTTTCATGGATATTATTACAATGAGCTATGCCCTTTTATTTATATTATTTTAATCTATCCCATTCTTCTATTCTATGCATGTGGGATTATTCCTCTAATACATTATTATTTATACTACTATTCTACTCTAATATATAATATATACCTCTATATAGGTATATTACACCGAGGTAGAATTGATTTATAGATTATCTTCACTTTCCATTGTATACATTGTGGTGAACCCATATTGAAACTAACCCTTACAAGTTTTATTTCATACTTTTATTTATTTTCATTTCTTTTCTACTTATTATTTATATTAATGGATTGACTCAGTCTAACATTTCACTTGCAGGTTTTAACACATAGTTAGTCAGATCAACTCTATTTGGCTTTGTGTAGGTCATCTTCAATTATAGACAACTAGATTGATATGATTCACTCACTTTAATTTTTTGCATATAGGTCTTCAAACTCAGTTGACCTAGTCAACTCTATTAGTAGGTTAAAAAACTTCATCTAGACATCATATTATAAAAATATCAATTCAACATTATTAAATTATTAGGTTCACTATAACCAACTTAGTCATTATTTTCTTCATTTTAATATTATTTTTCATAGTTTTTTCACTTCTATAAAATTGTAACCCTACAATAAACTAATTCAAATGGATCAACTTAGTTTTATAGTTGTTTCTTGCCTAAGAGACTCAATCAACTTGCAAACCTATTTTTGTTGGCCTTTTATTTAATAGACATAATCAATTAAGTCGATTCTATTCTATATTGTTTTCATACTCAATCAGCCCTATAGTCTTAAATAAAAAATAATTAAGTCACATTTCTATTAATTAATTCATCTTTCAATTTTGTTGTTTGCTTAGTTTAGAGTTGTTGTATTGAACACACACACCTTATATTTTTATTTAAAAAGTGGGGACTCCCTTGCTTTTTTGGAATTAATGAATGTATTATCTAGGTATCTATGTGTTTTTTAGGGTTATGATACTTATTATTCTTTGTATAAAATCTATTATTTTAACATTCAATCAGGTTGTGGTATATTTATTTCCATTTTGGAAACACTTGTTCAAACTACTCTTTTAATGAAAAGATGGAAAGAATGGCTTTTCATGACAAGAATTTAGATTGTTTTATTTTTTTATTTTATTTTAGAAGCATTCATTTAAAAACTTTTCTTTGTAAAGATTCTCTTTGAAAACTTTCTCATTGGCAACATTCATTTTGGAAATTTTTCATCAAAAGCTTTTTATCAATGATTTTTTTTGGAAAGTTTCCAGATGGCAACTTTTATTTATGAGGTATTTCTCTTTGGATCTTATTCATTAGGGAGTTTTATTCCAGAAAACTTGTTTTAGATAGATTCTCATTGGCAACTTTCATTTTAGAAAATTTTCATCAAAAGGTTTGTTTTGGAAAAATTTTATTTGGAAACTTTCTCATTAAAGGCTTTGTGTTGGCAACTTTTTTCTCAGAGGATTTGTGTCAAAAAAAAATATTTCAAAGATTTCACTATGGAAACTTTCTATGTGACTAATTTTTCATGAACCATAACCTTTAATAGATTACTTAGTCATCGGTGACTTTGTTTTGGAAACTTTGGGATTAAATATTTTAGAGAAAATAATTTTAAAGAACATATTACATTTAGAAGTCTTTTGGACCAAAGCTAAAGTTGCACTTTTCTTGACTAGACTACATAACCACCATGGAAAAAGATGAAAGGTAACATGGTGGCACATTAAATGACAAAACATCATATGTGACATTTATACTAGGATAAGGTAGTCAAATTTAAATTGAATGAAGGCGACAATCTCATAGACATTGATGATTAATGGTGAATGAACTAGAAATCAATGGATAAATTTATTAACATCAATCCTATAGTGAATTTTACATCATTCCATATATGATCTTGACTAAACTTCATGTTTAAGTCTTCCCAAAATCCCTAATTACTATTAGAGTGATTTACCATCGGTGAAATTCAATTTAGTATTATAGTCCATTATCAAAAGCTTGAATCATACCAATATCCATCAAACCACCATGACATCATCATTTAGGTCATACAAAGGAGCACTGAGAACATCCAAGTTTTCTATCAAGGATTACACAAAGTATTTGGACATAGTGCTTGATGCTAATATATTTAGTGGATTCTATTGAAATTACTCATCATCATAGGAAGCAGTGGAAAATATAGACTCCTCTACACTCAAGGAAGACATCTCAACTAAAGATAAATAACTATTAAAGGACCTACTTCCTTTCAAATTTCAAGCCCTACATTATGAAGTTATGAAATTAGAGGTTATGCCATGCATATATTTACTACAAGGTTTCTTCTTCAAAGGGAGAATAGTAGATAATAGATACCTTAATTATGTTGATAATAACACAATTATTATGTATATTATAGGTGATGCATTTAATAAGGATTTGAGCCTACCCATTCTATATGACACTTTTAATTTGCATACTATCATTAAATGGAAGAAGGCTAATAATGTGGAGAGATCTCTATCAAGGTGGTTTCTACTTGGAGAAACTTTCACTTTGAAATAACATGTCAAAATACCTATACCCATCACTTTATTTGGAATGGAAATCCATGTGGGAATGACACTGTTAAATAGACTTTTTAGCCATGCAAGCATATATTTTCTACATTTGGAGTGGATTCTCCTATGGGACCAACTAATTACCTCAAAGTGCACCTATGCTTTGGGGAAAGTGATTAGTGTATTCCTCTAACAATAAATATTATATAAAGATAATAAGCCACTAGAAGGAAATTTATACATGATGTATATAATTTATTAGATGCTATCATGGGGATTATGTATAGGTATAATGGATTCTTGTGGGATCCCAATCTAGAACTCATCAAGAATTATATTTGTGATTATTATAGTTTTGTGTGCAAGGACCTCTACTCTCATGTCTAAATGGCCATACATGACTAAACTTTGGAAATAATTTCACCTAACATATCTAAGACACTTGCCAACAATATATAAGACTACTATCTCTACCTAAAATATACTATTATCATGGTGGTTTGCCACAAGGTGTATCATCTCCCTAAGTTTGTTCTACATAAAGTAAGAATAGGAAATTTCATATCAAATATAGAATGGCATTGATGAGGAATTAATGAAGAATAAAAAGGCCACATTCCATGGCTCCTACATCACCTCTTGGAGAATGCAATACATAACTCGTAAGTAGTTCAAGGAGGCTAAAAATTCTATGAAGGAATATGTATTGCCTACCCTCCCTCATAGAGACTAGGATCCTCATGGAAAAGTCCAAAATAAAATCCACACCATTCACCTAACTTATTAATACAAGGCAATAGATCATGATTTTTATCTTCCTAAATTCTAAGTATGAAAGAGGTAAAATAAATGGCCACAACTATATGATTGAGTGAGTACTTACCAAGAGTGGTACATGAAGAACCATCTATCACAATTGGTGAAGTAAAGTTTAGGATTTCACCTCCTGGAAGATGGATATATTCCAATTTTTGGAGTGGTAGGCCATCACATACACCGAAAGGAGAGGGACAAGATCTTGAAATATTTCAAGGCCAACCCCAATACCAATAGTAGTTGGTAAGTGAGGCACCACTCATTATAGTATAAGATGAAAAACCCCAAGAAGAATAAGTGCCTACCTCTACACAAGTTTAAGAGTAATAAATGCTCCTAGTTCAAGCTTAAATAGTTGTATTGATATAGGTTAAGCAAGAGTTGGATGAGAATCTAACTCAAGTATAGGGAAGTACACAAAGGGTATAAGTCAAGATCATATGCTTCAACTCCTTTGATGAAGAGGAAATAGTGGCTTATATAGACCCAACACCCAACATTATTCCCCTATTTTTTCATAATAAGAAACAATTCCACAAGCATGCAAAACAACAGTGTTATCAAAATAAGCTTAAGGGGGATTGACCACACACCCCACCCACATAGACACTTAAGGAGGCACAACATTTGTAATAAGGTGAGCCAACAAAATAGGTGGATGAGTATAAGTTGTAGTAGGCAAAGGTATTAAGCCTATAAGCACTGAAGGCAAAGTCACATCTCACAGGGAAACCATCTAATAAGGGTAACTTACTCATATCTCCTTTAGGTATTTTCCCTTTGATGTCATTACTTGTTGTTTCTATCATCCTTGCACTATTATTTTCTACATTCATTCCTTTTTATTCACTATCTATGGGTTTACTCTTCATGCACCCATGTATGAATCTACCCACTACCACTTCACCTACTCCACCCTCCACTATTTTGGTTTCCATCCCATCAGTGTCCATTCCATCAACCATGGTTTTGTTCATTCCATCCATTGTCCAATATATTACTCCAATTTTTTCTTCCTCTACCCAATTGGGTTCACATTTTCCCTCATCAACTCTAACTTCTATAACTATAGTAGTTACCACTAAAAGGGCTCTTAAGAAGCATCCAATCTTTGTTATTCATCCATTGCCACAATATGGAAACCTAGAATGGCGAAAAATCACATGGCCATTAATGCCTAATTATTCCATTGAAAATTATCCTAAGCATCAAGAATATGTTCAAGTGGAGGTTCAATGAATAGATCCCTCAAAGTTCACTCTTCTAGATTGGACCAAGGAGTTAGGAGCCTCAGCCTCTAAGAGGCCAAATATAAATATCATTAAATTATAAAAGGTGAGATCACTATTTGATAAGGCTAAAACATTAGTACATAGGGTCAGGAATAGGAAAATAGAGGATAGCTCAAGTATAACGTTAATCATGGAGGAGAGGGAAAAAATTTACTCCCTTAGCATGAGGTAGAACAAGCAAAAGAGTCAATCCTTTTATATTGGGGACATCAAGTCCTACATGTAAACACATATAAAGGAAATATTACCCATATATTAAGGGATTAAAATGGATAGACAAGATCTTGAAGAGGATTTAAGCACTTTTTAAGAGCAACAATAGGTGATTCAAATCCCTCAAGATATAGAGTATGATGTGTATAATGCAACATTTAGGCTGTATGAGATTCTTGATTCAATTCACTTTTTAAGAGTAATTTTGGATCCCCATGTTAATTTTATAACTAGATTATTCAAAATTCACAAGGTGGGTGATAATAAACAAAATTTATTAGTGTTATATACCCTTAATAAGGCAATTAGCCACTTGTATTTGATAAACCCATTCAAGGCATCAAATTCTTTGAATCTAACCTTAATAAGAACACATGAGGCCCATGATTAGGTATCATCCTTTAATACTCTAGTGAATAAATTGGTTGAGTAATAGAATCAGGTTGAATAAATTTTGATAGAGCTAGAATTGACTATAATTCAAGACAATAAATGTAAGTTGGTGACTTGGGCCATAATCGATCAAATGACTAAGCAAGACTTTGATGGCTTCAAATATGGTCTAAAAGGTTTGATCTTAGAGGACACTGAAGCCAAATTAAGTACAACCAATAAAAAGTGATAGAGGTGGAAGTATTTTGAGTTAGTTTTAGATCCATAAAGACAAAACATGCTAAACTAATGGAGCAAACAAGTAAGGTGACTAGGCCACACCTCCTAGATATGAACCTAATTTGATCATAGCTTATTAAGGCATATACTAAATACCATGAATTATATTTTAGGAAGAAGGCAACCCAAAAAACCTAATTTACTAGGTTTACTATAATATTTTACCCATAGCACCAACAACTATAGTCATGATAGCACCACCTCATACTATAGCTCCCATGGTAACAATGGTTCAATCAACCAGTGCATCTACAAGTATAACTCAATTTATTACATCATCAAGTATGAGTGCTACTACAATTTTGAGGACAATTTTGAGACACATTAAACAAGAGCCAATTTAGCATGAAGGCTAATTTTGACATTTTTACATGTAATAGTTATAACTAAATAGTTAAGTCCTACTTGCATTTATATTATAATCAGCTAAATTATTTTGTCATCATGCACATGTTACATCACTAAGATATCTATAAGTTATAGACATGTAATTGAGACTTATCTTATAATCTATCAAGATGTAAATGAAGTTTGTAAACCTAGAGGATGAGGTGACCCTTTCCCTAAGATCTTTACATACATTAGAACCTCTTTTCAAGGGTCAGAGTTTTGAATGAATATATAGGAAGAGACCAAGAAATTCATTTTCATGTAATTATGTTTGTTATTTCTTCTTCCTTTTACATGTCAATGAATTTGAAGTTTCTTTAGTTGTGTTGATTTAATAATTTTGATGTGTGTCAATACTATGGATGAATCAAACTATTTTTAATGAATATTAGTATTATATATGCATTAGATATTTAAGATTGATAGATTTTATTGATTTATATAGTTAGTATAGGTTGAATTGATAATCCACTATGTGTATAGGTATCTCCTTAGATATAATATCCTAGGCATGAGCCGTCATTACCCTAGGTAACTTCTTGGTTTGATTTATAATCTATTATACAAATGTGTGCAACAACAATATTAAAAGGAGAAACCTTCAATTGAAACCATTGATAATCCTATATTTGAATACCCCATGATTTTAACCATGCTTGTTCATGAGTGTGAAAAAGTTGAAAACAACAAACATAGGTTCTTGAGATACTTGTCCACCAAGGAAAAAGACTTAGAAACTACATTATAAATACATATAACTTTATTTTCTACCTTTACCTTCCTTCTTTTTAAAAGTTTGTTTGAGATCTAACCACCATAGGATAGTCTTCTAACCATGCAACTCACGTAGTGATTTATCTTTTTTATTAAAATCCATGCATCTACCCACAAGCCTAGTTAAACAACCTACAATCTCAACTTATTATTCTACCAGTTGGTTGTTATAACCACATACCTATAACTTGTTCCCTGGAGTGGAACCTAGTTCCAAATAGATCCCAAAATGTTATAGGCTACCTCATTTAAAACTCTCTAAGATGTGCATAAAATACACATCAACAAAAGAAATGTTGGCACTAGAAGATGGGCAAACTTCTAGGTTTTCCTAATAAATACATGAGCCATCATTTATGCATGTAATATTTATAATTTAATAGTTAAGTCCTATTTGTATTTATATTATAATCAACTAAATTATTTTGGAAACATGTTAAAACTAAATAATTAAGTCCTAGTTGCACTTATATTGTAATCAACTATATTATTTTGGAAATATGCACATGTTTCATGATTAAGATATCTATAAGTTATCAACATGTAACTGAGACTTATCTTATAGTATATTAATATGAAAATGATGTTTTCTAAACTTGGAAGCTGAGCTGACCCCTTCTCCAAGATCTTTATATACATATAGAACCCTCTTTTCAAGGGGTCAGAGTTTTGAATGAATATACATAAAGAAATCAAGTAATTTATTGTCATACAACTATGTTTTTTCTTTCTTATTCCCTCTCTATGCCAATGAGTTTGAAGTTTCTTTATTTTTGTTTATTCAATAATTATGATGTATGCCAATGCTATGGATGAATCTAAATATTTTATTAATTAATATTAGTCTTAGATGTGTAATATCTATTTAATATTGATATATTTTATTGATTTATATAGTTAGTAAAAGTTAAATTGATAATCCAACATGTGTAGATGTATCTCCTTAGATATAGTCTCCTAGGCATGAGCCACAACTGTCCTAGATAAATTTTTGGTTCAAGATATAATCTCTTATATAAAGGTGTGTAACATCAACCTTAAAAAGAGAAATATTTATTTTAGACCATTGATCATCCTATATATGAATACCCTAGATTTTAACCATGTTTGTTCATGATTGTGCAAAAGTTGAAAATAACAAACACTAGCTCTTGAGATACTTGTCCACCAAGGAAATAGACTTAAAAAATATATTTCAAAGACATAAAACTTTATTTTATACCTTACCCTTATTTTTTGAATTTTTTTTGAGATCTACCCACCATATGATCATCTTCCACCCATCTAACTTTCCTAGTGATTTATCTTTTTTATTATAATCCATGCATCTACCAACAAACCTAGTTAAACAACTCACAGGATCAACTTGATATTCCACCACCCGATTGGTCTAATCATATACCTATAAGTCATGCACCAAAGTGAAACCTAGTTCCACAGATATCCCAAAATGTTAGAGTTTACCTCATTTAAAACTCTATAAAGTCTGTGTAAAACCCACACCAACAAGAGTAACACACATAATCTAACTAGGAAATTTTAATTTATCAATTTAGTCTCATTAATTTGTCTTTTATTCACACACTACCAAATCAAAAAATATCAAATAGCGTTAAAAAATTCTACCCAAGGTCTACCTACTTGGATTTCATCACCAAAGTTTAATCTGACTTGGTTTTCTATCCAAGTATAAATACATGGTTGATGGTATATATTGGAAAAGACCTTGACACCCTTATCATTGTGGGATTATGAAGTGATGGGGTAGGCCCCAATACCAATCTAGTAACATCATAAATACAAATCCATTGAAGCTTTAACATAATTGAAACCATATTTAGCTTACCACTTTTAGTTATTTTACAAATCCAAATTCCCTATCACATTTTAAAAACATAATATAATTTAAAAACACATGTGAATGCTATATTTAGATTAACATTTATATTTTAGTAATGTTTCTTGTTCTTTGACAATTATATCTTGTATTGTAAAACTTGTATTATTAAAGATTGGTACAAGGTTTATGTTTTGTGTTACAAGTATATTGACTTAATAGACCTAGTTTCCTATGTGTATAGCTCATTTCCATGCAAGATTAATACTTAGTCCTCCATATTTATACTTTCTAAATATTTACTACTTATAGAACATATTTGATTCAGTCGGCTCACTCTCTTATAGGTTTATCTATTTATCTTCCTACAGAATATAATCGACTTAGTCTCTTACAAGTCGTTTTGCTTACATATTTTTAGAACATTATCAATTTGTTCAACTCTATTTCCTACCAATTGTTATGCTTACCTTCTTATAGAATGTAGTCGACCAGTTTGACCTTATGACATCTGGCCAAATATATAGGTCATGGCCAACTTATTTCATTAAACTTATAAATTTATAATTATGTCTTATTTTAAGCACTCAATTAGTCAATAACACTAAATAATTAAGGATTTAGATTAAAACCCCACTTATATTATCACTTCAGATGAAACTATTGAATTCCTTCATTCATAACTTCCTAATCCTAAACCAATAATTACATAATATAATGCAATTGAGTTTATTCATCAATGTCCTCCTCCTATTATTAATGTTGGGAACCCTTCACCTATCAATCCATCCCCTACTATAAATATATGAAATGCTCCTCTTATCAACACTCATGCTCTACCTCCTAACACTAAAAATGAAAATCCTCATATTGATATAACTCAATTTGTTGCTTAAATGATTCATCAAATGAATATTATACAAACAACTACCAATTCTCAAATGGTGTAAATGCAATCTCACATGTTAAAAATGTCTACTCAACCACCTCAAGCAATCATGAATCAGCCAAATCAAAAATTTATCCCTCCCCCTATTAGAGATGTCAATGAGAACATCATTCCTTAACCCCATTTACATAACAAAATGCTTCAATATCTTTAAAATGAACCTCTATATCCATTTATTGCATCCATAGACACTGGAAACATCTTTCCAACTATCACATATGATGGAACTAAATATCCCACTATATTTCTTAAGTATTTTATTAATATCTATAAGGAATGGGTCCAGACTAATTCTTTCACTACCACCAAGCTCCTAACCAAAACTTTTGTTGGTGATGCACTTAGATGGTAATGATACAATCAACTTCTTAGACATTCCATATCACAACTAGAGGATTTAATCAATATTCTAGTGAAGGAATTCTGATATAATGCACTTCTTAAAAATTAACTTAGCCTTTTCATCAATTCTAAGTAACTTCCTTACATATTTTCTCACACTTTCATCAAATTATGGAAGTCTCTATCTCATAAAGTGGACCATAACATGAATGATGACACTGTTTTAAAACTATCTATTGCCAATCTTAAACATCCTATTCAATACGAAGTTTAAATTTCCCCTAAAACTTAATAAGAATCCTTAGACAAAACAAACATGAAAGAATTTATTATGACTCAATTTAAATCACCTCAAGAAACTACTAAGGAACATTTCCAGTTGTTTTCTCATAACATGTATTCATAAAATCTTCCCCAAACTCAAAAGGGAGCATCCAAGTCATCTAATTTTAATCCCATCCACCCTCCCTCAAGACTAGAATAGCTTAAGAAGAAATTTCTTCCCTTTAAACCTATGATCTTTGATTCATCCAAACTTCCTCCAAAATGGTACAATCTTGATAAGTTTTTTGGTAGCATGCTGCAAGAGGTCACTCTCATGAGACTTGTCATGATCATCACTAATTTAATCTTTCTTCCTTGCTTGGTCCACATTTAAATATTGATACTCTTACACAAAAATGTTAACAAGACTATCTTCAAGCCTTGTAAATCCAATCTAAAGAATCACAATCATGTCAACATCACTTACCTAATGATCAACACAAATTACCCCATATCTCCACCTCATGTACTAATGTTATCCAAACCATAATTGATCCTTATTCTTACACAAATAACTAAAGTATAACTAATATGAAAAAATTCAAATGGGTATTTACATTTATCAATCCTCAACCTATTAGGTCACATGAACCTAAGAATCACCTAGTTAAAATGCATATCCCAAAGTGCTTAATAAATGTTCCTCCTCTACCTTATATACCTCTTCATACCTCTCCTACAAATCCTATTTAAATTTTACCACCCTTAAAATTTAAAAAACCACACATTTACCTATCTCCAATTTCATCATAAATATCCATGTAATTCACAATAATTGTTTAAATTCACCTCACTCCATATCACATGTTGGGGCATATTACGATGCCCATCCCAATATCACTTTATACTTTGGGACATATTTATATGACCATACATACATCAAATTACACATTTTGGCATCTTACGATGCCCACTCTTATTCTACATTGCATAATAAAAAATAAATTCAACTTCAAGAAACTTTATGAGACACACAGTTTTATATTTCACATGCTCATATTTGATATAAATATTAGTATGGATATTAATTGTTATTTTTTTCAAATGTTTCTTTATTTTTGTGCACTTTATTTCATTTATTTTCATTTTACTTACACTATTATTTCCTTTGGGTTCTTCAGTTTTATTTTACTTTATAGTTTTTGAGTTTCATTATAATACCTTGGATAGGACTAGGTATTCCTCACAAACACACTTTACTAGCACCCTTATTTCCTTTGAGTCCTTTAGTTTTATTTAACTCAACTAGCACCATTATTTCCCTTTAGGTTCTTTGGTTTTATTACACATTACATTTGGCCTTTATTTCCATTTTTGTTATTAGATATCTCTTTCATTGTCATCATTTATTATCTTTTTTATGTCATTATTTACCTTAGGATCTTTATGATTATTTGACCCTTACTTATCTTCCCCATATTTTGGGATTACTACCAATTTCATTGGTGCTTTTACTAGATCACTTTTATGTTTATATGGCTTTTCTAGTGACACGACTGTCATAGCATAACTCTGTCCTTTTATAGCACTATGTTACCTCCTTATGATCATCTATGAGCATATTCAACATTATATCACATATTATATGGAGGTATATCTCATGATTCCCATCATTCCCTTCATTTCATTTGAGGCATACATTGGCCAATTTTGAGATTACACACTTACTTGTGGGTAAGTCTAGGAGTCTTTAGATATCTTAGTCTTTAGTTCTTTTTCTCTAGTGACTAAGTGTAAGATCTCTTATGTTCATCACCTATTTTATTCATAATTGGTTATTTGAATCCATATGGATAAGGAATAGGAAAAATACAATATATTTAAAATACAAGTCATAATAAATAAAATACAATGATTAAAAGGCAAAAACAATCTTAAAAGTTATCTCACACCTATCATAGCATAATAATGTCCCTTTATAACACTATGTTTCCTCCTTATGATCATCTATGAGCATATTAATCATTTTATCACATATTATATGGATGTATATCTCATGATCCCCATCATTCCCTTCATTTCATTTGAGGCATACATTAGACAATTTTGAGATTACACACTTACTTGCAGGTAAGTCTAGGAGTCTTTAGATATCTTGGTCATTAGTTCATTTTCTCTAGTGACCAAATGTAAGATATCTTATGTTCATCACCTATTTTATTCATGATTGGTTATTTTAATCCATCTGGATGAAGGATAGGAAAAATCCAAAAGATTTAAAATCCAAGTCATAATAAATAAAATATAATGATTAAAAGGCAAAAACAATCTTAAAAGTTAGATCACACCAAAAGATGTGATATTTATTAGGCACATATCCTATCTTAGTTGAATCTCAAAATCCATAGTTGGCCTCATGATAGATATGAGGTCCATTGGGGTATGTTAGGCAACTAGAATAGGATAAGAGGTCTCATTATATCATATATTATCTAGCATCAACTACTTTCTCACATAATTACCCAATATTTGTAGTATACTGATAGCTTTGTAAGGGGTTATGAACAATTAGGAACATGTTTTGGGAAGGTAGGTCCATTTTACATTTCATGCATATAACCTTTATGGGATGATTTATGTATTTCACTTGTTATCCCAAGATTTGTGCTCATTAGTGAAAGTGTCTTATGTCCTGGTTGTTGATAGTTTTTAGACTTGATCACTTACATAGTGTGTCTCATTCTTGATAAGGATGTTTACATCACCCATGTGGCACCTTAAATTCATTATTTATATCATATTTTCTTGATATTCCCCTTGTTGGATATTGATTTTAGTTGATCACATTGTTGATCACCACTACCTACTCACACCTCTTGGTTTATAGTTTTTGAGTTTCATTTTAAGACATTGTATAGTTACAAGCCTTCCTTTAAAACACTCTTACACCATTTTCTTACCACACCATCTCATTATAACATCATTCATGTCATTAGGTGGTTGTGATTTATTACATTTTACCTTATAACAAACACTCAATTTAAGTTTTCATCCTTTAGATATTTTGATTTTCATCTATCCATGTTGTTCTTATTTGATTTTTGTGGACTTCACTTATTCAACATATGAAATTTTGCATACTTACATATTTGTCTTTATGTATGACTCGAAATCTTTATCTTATATCTTGATTTACATTTCATTTTCATTCATTTATGAATCATTTATATTTGATTTGACATGTTTATCTTACATGAGGTTCCCTTTAAATTTCTTACTTATCATTGATATAGTTTTATTGCATTGATATTTCATTCACTTTCAATGTTTTACATGCTTCCTAATGTGATTTAGTATGTTCTACTTTTTTTTTTTGTAATTTTTATTGTACATGCTTCCCAATGTGATTTAGTATGTTCTACATTATCTTTTATCATTCATGTTTTACATACCTCCCATCCTAATTTAGTATGTTGTGCATTCATCATTTTGTCATTTGCATGCTTGTTATTTTGGTTATAACCTAGAATTAACAATCCTTGCCAATTTTTCTAAGTAATTTAATCAGTTTTGAAAGTTACTCATTACTAATACTTTTATTTACTTTCATTTAATTTTAGTATTATGTTCATTATTTCATCTTTAGTTAACTTAGATAGTGTGTTGTTATGTTCTTTCTAGATGCACCATCCATGATAAAATTGCATGACATGTGATGTTATTTGAGTGAGGTATATGTATACACATAATATTTTTAATCTTTAATACTTACTAACACTTTATCTCTTGTACGAACCTACCAATTTTTAATAACTAGGTATACTAGGTCAATTATGTTAAATAATATTTTATAAGGTTTTAGGGTTAGATCCAGATATACAAACATATCATTCAACTCATTTCCAATAGAGAGAATAGTTCATATGTTCTTACTTATCTACTTATCCACCATTCTACTTGAGGATTATTTCCTTATGGTTTCATACTTATTTTGGAGAATAATCTTGTCTTATGGGAAAAGTCTATTGGATGCATAAGATAAGTATTTTAGCCTAGAGTTTACCTATTATTATTATTAACCAAAATAACATCTTACAAATCACCATTTACAAAGGGAGAGATTGAGGCTCAATGGGTTCATCTTCAAGGTAAGTATTCCTAACTCTTACTCCTCTTTTTTTAGTAGATAGATTTACATGTATAATGGTTTATGAATGAATTTATCTCTCCATGATTAGGATTACCCTAAATTGAATTGAGTAGAGTTATTATTTTTATGTTTATTGTTTATGTTTATTGTCCCTCATTTCAGAACAAATATTTTGTGATCACTAAATTAGATTTACTTTACTTTGTTAGAAACCATAGAACTTGGCTAGGGTTATTATGTGGTATTGCTTGACTAGAGGATTGTAACAAACTCAATAAATTTTTTATCTAAAAACAAAAGAAATATGAACTAATTTTACCAATGAACACACATGAATGCCACATGTACACACATTATATACCATGCGTATTCTTATTTCAACTAGAAAAGTATGGAACATAGTTTTAGAACAACTAGATCTTGGAAACTCTCAAAATAAACTTACATGCAAAGAACACTATTATTATTATTATTATTATTATTATTATTATTATTATTATTATTATTAACCAAAATAACATCTTACAAATCACCATTTACAAAGGGAGAGATTGAGGCTCAATGGGTTCATCTTCAAGGTAAGTATTCCTAACTCTTACTCCTCTATTGTTAGTAGATAGATTTACATGTATAATGGTTTATGAATGCATTTATCTCTCCATGATTAGGATTACCTCTACATTTAATTGAGTAGAGTTATTCTTTTTATGTTTATTATCCCTCATTTCGAAACAAATATTTTGTGATCACTAAATTAGATTTACTTTACTTTGTTAGAAACCATAGAACTTGGCTAGGGTTATTATGTGGTATTTCTTGACTAGAGGATTGTAACAAACTCAATAAATTTTTTATCTAAAAATAAAATAAATATGAACTACTTTTACCAATGAACACACATGAATTCCACATGTACACACATTATATACCATGCGTATTCTTATTTCAACTAGAAAAGTATGGAACATAGTTTTAGAACAACTAGATCTTGGAAACTCTCAAAATAAACTTACATGCAAAGAACACTACCAAATGATATATTATATTTACTCATGAAGGATATATCTAGTCTAAGGTAAAATCAAAATTCTATATATATACATATATGATATCAAATAATAAACATATATCTACTCATGGAGGTTACAACTAGTCCATGAGAAATATAGAAATATAACTATTAAAAAAACATGAAACACATACACACACATAGTGAATAAACTACTAAGAACCACAACAAACACATAGAAGGTGAGATATGAAGGAGTTTTATGCATATATATATATATATATATATATATATATATATATATGAATGTATATATATATATATATATATATATATATGTATGTATATATATATATATATATGTATATATATGTATATATATATGTCTATATATGTATATATATATGTATATATATATATATATATATAATTCTTATATTATATTTCCCTCAATATACCAAATGGTTTTCATCTTTTTATCTCCAATAACCTGATAGGTTTCATCTTCAAATCATGTTGTTGAAGTACAAGTGCAACAATCTATAAAAAATAGTTGTAATGGCCAAAATATGCCAACTAGTAAAGCTACCTAACTTATATAATGGTTTAGGCACAAATCCCAATGTCCTACCATTAAAAAAATTAATAATATAATGTATCCATTATTTCCCTCCAAAATAAGCCCAATAAATATTTTTCATCAATTTCCTTATTACACCTTGTTAATTTTACCCACAAAGATTCTCTGCTCCTTGATTTTGGGGTGCCAAAATCCCATTAATTTATTTAGGGAGATAAACATCAATTTTCCATCTTTATCAACTTTCCAAAAATATTATCCATTTCCACATCTCTTACAACCATCATAGATTCTATCATAAATTTTATATATTGTAACTCCCCCATTAATACATTATCATAGAATCTCCTAAACTTTTGCCTCCATACATGTAAGAGCATATTTAGAAACTCTATGAATTATTACTCAAATAATGAAAGAGTAAATCCATGCCCCATTGGGATAAATATATTAATATTTTAATATTTAATGGCCCATATTTCAAGAATATGAATTATCATGGACCAAAATATGAAAATAAATATTTCCTAATTCCTCGCAGTAGCTCATCAAAAATATTGGAAATGAGATAATTGGCCACCTTTTAGATTTTATTGGAAATAAGACATTACAAATCCCCCTTTCCAAAAATTCATTTACCTTAAGCAATGTAAATCTAGATGTTCCAAAAAAATCACTATAATGCCCATGTAATCTAGATCCTATACCTGTCAAGTGAGACAACTCCTACAAAAGAGCACTATAAGATATGCTTTCCATAACATCTAAAACATCCTTGGGAAACTCATGTAATTTTATAATCCTTTTTAAAAATAGATTAAACTCATGAGAATAAATTTCAATTAAATGTGCATGACTCAAAATCATAAATTGAAACTTTTAAAAGATCCTTGATGCGATGCATGACTATACTTAGATCAAGTAAAGAGAATATAATTTTGCTAACTCCTCTACTATAAATATTACTAGGGTCCCAAATAAATATAAATAAGTCTTCACCATCAATATATTATACCATTATGATATGCATAAGAACATCTTCTTTGAGACCCCTCTAGGAGAACCTTTCTCTAATTTGTTTGTATGTCTTAAAGAAACTTGGATGTCTTGGTAATGTTGCATCATGAAATGAATCTATTATATTCTTATTCATTTTTTATTCAATAAAAATTAATACTCTATTATTGAATAAAATCAACCCAAATTCCACTTCATACCTATCATCTTTCTCTAATACATTTAAAAAAATAGCATAAAATGTATTCTTAACATACTCATCCTAGATTTAAAAAAATCCAATATACATAAATAGTGGAAGTGCTACAAAGAGTGAGAATTCTATAAAGGGAATCATCTATTTAAATTTCAAGTTTTTATGCTTGTATCTTACTTACCCACTTAATTGTATATTATTCAAACTTTGTTTGCTTAAGAAGATTTTTAAAGTATTATGATCTATCTTGCCAACAAACTCCCTGCATACCAAATATTGTATAAATTTCTTCAGATCATGCATTATAAAAAAAAATCATAGAAATGAAATCTTCTCTCATAACATTTTATATTTTTAATTTCAAAAACTATGGGATATCCTCTATGAGATAGGACAACTCCAACTCCAACATTTAAAGAATCATAATCTACAACAAAAGGGGGTGATAAATGTGGAATAACTTGAACTAGACGTGATTTTTTTACCTCCTTTAGCTTCTCAAAAGTAGATTTTACTTATTTTATCACTCAAGTGATCCCTAATTTTTCAAATAAGTAAGAAGAGCTATAAGCTGAGAAAAACCCTTAATAAACCTCCTATAATAACTACATAATCTAAGACACCTCCAAGATTTTTTAAATTTGTAGGAGGTAGCCAATATAGATGTTGGAAATATTGTCATTGATGTCAAAGGTTTATTATTATTGGTGACAAAGGCCCCATTGCATTTAAGATTATTTATCTTGGCTAATATGAGTTAATACTTATTTAATATTAATGAATATATTTTTGGTTGCATATGAGACAAAATAAGGGCCCATGGAGAAGTCGAAGAGTCACGGGATAAAGATAAAATAAGGATGGGACACATTTTACTATGAAGAGTCATCTTGGGGAATACCAAGAGTCACCAAGTGAAGAAAAAAGAGTAAAGGGTGAATTTCTCATGAAGGGACACTTTGAGGAATATGAAAAGTCACCAAAGATAAGGACAAAAGTGGGAAAGACGTTTTTGGTCATGAAGGGTCACCACATGACTTTTCAAATGCTTGGATATGAAGGGTCATCCAAGATTGGTGCCATTTTCAATGAGGATTGAAAGGTCACAAAGGTGGAAGGCCAAAGTTCATTTGGAAAGCTATAAATAAAGGCTTGAGTAGCCATTTGTAATGTGGAAGTGAGAGGTTGATTTGGTATTGTATTATCTAGCTTAGAAGAGCAATTGTGAGAGATGATTTGTATTTGTTATATATAGCTTAGAAGAGCAAAGGTGAGAGAGAGGAAGGAGATTTTGTATTGATATATCATTTGTTGAGATAGCAACATTGAGAGATAGGTGTGTGGTATACACAAAGGGGCTGGTGCTCCTGTGGGTTGGTGCTCACAAATTGTTGTTGAGTTGGTGCTTGGAAAAGGGGTTGGTGCTCATGAGTTGTTGTTGGGTTGGTGCTCCTATGGGTTGGTGTTCATGAATAGGTGCTAGGTTAGTGCTTAGCAAAGGGGTTTGAAGCTCTTGTGGGTTGTTGCTCACAAATTGTAGCTAAGGTTTGTACTTGGAAAAGGGGTATGGTGCTCCTATGGGGTTATTCTCATGAATATATTTGAGATTGATTCTTCATCATTTTTCTCACATTGGGTTTCCACGTTATATCTGGTCTCTCTCTCTATCTTGTGTGATGTTTAGTATTTGAGTTTTATTACATATCTTGAATGTTTTATTAAGTGGAATTCGGTTAAAGGGAAAGATTTATAAGATATATAATATACTAATTCACCCCCCTCTCAATATATTCCATGCTTAACAATTTGTATCAGAGTAGGTTCCTTCAGAAAGAGTTTAATAGCTTGAAGGTAGATCAAAGAAAATCATAAGATGGCCAAGTAGCTAAAGAAGGAGAATCAAGAGTTAAAATCTATGGTTGAGGCTCTTAAGGAAAAGGTGTGTATATTGGATTCTAAGTTGGCTATAGAAATAAAAGAAAATAAGATATTTATTTAGGATCTTAAGAATTAGTTAGAGGTTGCAACTTCAATCTTAACATCAAAAGAAGAAGAGTGTAATCATTTTAAGGATGAGTTAGGTTCTTTAAAGGATAATCATGAGAAGCTTATAATGAAGGTTGAGAAAGATCATGAAATATCAGTCCAAGGAAAGAAGGATGCAAGTTTTGCAGGCAAATCAAAGAAACCAATGAGGCAGCCCAATGCTTTCAAGTTTTCAAATTCTTTTCATGGCCGTTGTTTTGTTTGTCATCATGTTGGTCATAGGGAAAGATATTGTATGAGGAGAAGTAATCAGTCAAAGGGAGATCTCAGTCACATTCAAGAAAAAGGAATGAGAAATATTGTTTGCTTTTGTTCTCATGTGGTTGGACATATTGCTAGATTATGCCAAAATAAAGTAAAGAGATATTCAAAGTATGTCAAAGGTTACAGAGACCCTATAAAATATGATAAAAGACAAATTCAGGTTTGGAGACCTAAAATAGTAAAGGTTGATCAGGTTGATTTCAAGAATGAAAATAAATTACTTGCTATAGTAGCTAAAGAATCAGATAAGAAGGACTGTGCAAAATCTCTTGTTACATTTGAGCATGAGCTTTGTCAAGATAAGATAGTTGAAACAGTTGAGAAAAAGAAGAACATCATAAATTATAAGGTTAGTAAGTCAAAAAGGTTAGAAATGCTTAAATGGATTCTAAAAGAAAAACACAAGAAGATGAAGGAAGAAACAGACAAGATGTGGGAATCTTCTGAGATTTATTTCTAGAACCCTTTTGTGTGGGGGTGTCTCTTTTAGGCTTCAAAGAGACACCTTTAAGAAAATTGAAGCATGGTGGATGCTATTGGGTCTTGGATATTTTGCATGACAAGAAGGTGAGTTGACAGATTAATTTGTATATATTTTGAGGGAATATAGTTCTGAAGAAAATTTTGCATCAGTATTATGGTTTGAGGCTATTAGAATGATTCTTCTATATGCAATGTTTCAAATGATTATGGTCATAAGAAATTAGAATGTTGAAAAAGAGCTAATAGTTTCAAAGAGAAAGAAAAGGATACTCATGAAGATTCAATCAAGAAGGATCAAAGTTTCAAATCTCTATTCATCAGGAAGAAGGTTCAATCATGTTCATGGCAGAAGAAACAACCTGAAGATTTTATGTTGGTGCAAATAGCTTTGCATGTAAGAGATAAAGATTAGCCATTGTTTGTTGATAGTGGATGTTCAAGGCATATGATAGGAGATAAGAGTAAAGAAGGTCAATGGTGGTATAATGAGATTCAGAGATAAAACCACTGCTAGGATAGCTGAAAAAGGTACTTTAGTTTTGGATAATGGTAGAACCAAGACTTTGAATGTTTTATAAGCATAATCTATTGAGTGTAAGGCAAATATGTGATGAAAGATACACCTTAAAGTTTCATGTAGAAGGTTATGAGATTAGAATAAAATATTCAAATAAGTTGATTACATATTCTCAAATGATAGGTAAAATCATATATCTTCTCAAAGATTAGTGAAAGGAGTTGGGACTAATTTATATTACTTCTTGCCATTGATGTTCAACATCAAGTGAGGGGGAGCTAAGTCTTAGCTCCAGGTAGGCCCTTTGCCATTAATGTCAAAGGGGGAGAATAACAGGTATAGGTATAGGTGCAAAAATCAGGTATAGGGAATAGGTATAGGTTGCTACAGTAAGGGGGAGTTATTGTATGTTTTTAGATGATGGTATGTGCAGGTGATAGGATGTGGTAGTTTCAGGATTGAGGTTGCCATCAATGACAAAGGGGAGATTGTTGGAAATATTGTCATTGATGTCAAAGGTTTATTATTATTTGTGATAAAGGTCCCATTGCATTTAATAATGTTTATGTTGGCTAATATGAGTTAATATTTATTTAATATTAATGAATATATTTTTGGTTGCATATGAGTCAAAATAAGGGCCCATGGAGAAGTCGAAGAGTCACGGGATAAAGACAAAAGAAGGATGGGATGCATTTTCCCATGAAGAGTAATCTTGGGGAATACCAAGAGTCACCAAGTTAAGAAAAAAGAGTAAAGGGTGAATTTCTCATGAAGGGACACTTTGAGGAATACGAAAAGTCACCAAAGATAAGGACAAAAGTGGGAAAGACGTTTTTGGTCATGAAGGGTCACCACATGACTTTTCAAATGCTTGGATATGAAAGGTCATCCAAGATTGGTGCCATTTTCCATGAGGATTGA
This sequence comes from Torreya grandis, assembly GCA_037957365.1. Taxonomy (NCBI): domain Eukaryota; kingdom Viridiplantae; phylum Streptophyta; class Pinopsida; order Cupressales; family Taxaceae; genus Torreya; species Torreya grandis. Next base: position 450,287 of record JARHVA010007181.1, on the reverse strand, counting down.
AAGGTCACAAAGGGGGAAGGCCAAAGGTCATTTAGAAAGCTATAAATAAAGGCTCGAGTAGCCATTTGTAATGTGGAAGTGAGAGGTTGATTTGGTATTGTAATATCTAGCTTAGAAGAGAAATTGTGAGAGATGATTTGTATTTGTTATATCTAGCTTAGAAGAGCAAAGGTGAGAGAGAGGAAGGAGATGTTGTATTGATGTATCATTTGTTGAGATAGAAACATTGAGAGATAGGTGTGTGTTATACATAAAGGGGTTGGTGCTCACAAATTATTGATGAGTTAGTGCTTGGCAAAGGGGTTAGTGCTCTTGTGGGTTGGTGATCACAAATTGTTGCTAGGTTGGTGCTTGATAATGGGGTTGGTGCTCCTGTGGGTGGGTGCTCATTAATAGGTGCTGGGTTGGTGCTTGGCAAAGGGGTTTGAAGCTCCTGTGGGTTGGTGCTCATGAATTGTAGCTGAGGTTTGTACTTGGAAAAGGGGTATGGTGCTCCTGTGGGGTTGTTCTCATGAATATATTTGAGATTAATTCTTTGTGGTTTTTTTCACATTGGGTTTCCATGTTATATCTGGTGTCTCTCTCTTTCTTGTGTGATGTTTAGTATTTGAGTTTTATTGCATATCTTGAATGTTTGATTAAGTGGAATTTGGTTAAAGGGAATGATTTATAAGATATATAATATACTGATTCACCCCCCCTCTCAATATATTCTATGCTTAACAATAGAATGGACTTGATCTTATTTTTATCCACTTTAGCACATTTATTAGTAATCACATAACCCAAGTATAGGATTTTAGCCAACCTAAAGTCACATTTGGATAATTTATCAAAGGAATATTTTTCAAGAATAACTAAAACTATATCCAAAGGATTAAGATGCTCATCCAAAATTTTCAAAATATCATCAAAAAGAACTAGAAAAAATTTCCTTAAATTCTTACCAAACATGTTATTCAAATAATAATGTAATGTGGTTGTTATGTTGTTGAGTCCAAATGACATAACTAACAACTCAAGGTGTCTATTGTGACACTAAAAAGTAGTTTTATGAATATCTTATTTTCTCCTACATATCTAATTATATATGTTGTCATTTATATTTTAAAACTTTGAGGATATTAAAATCTATCTTCATCCAATTTGTAAAATGGAATCACCTCTAGGCTTGTGGGTAACTTAATGAATGAGGTGAATCTCTATATAGGGCTAGTTCCCTTGATGTACCACTTTGGATTGCAACTACTACCAAAATTGTGGGGTGAAAAGGGAAAAAGACAACTAAAATAAAAATAATATAAGGGAGGTGATACACCAAATAACATGATTAAATCAAACCATATGAATATTACATTTGAAATCAAAGGAAAACCTAAACATACACTTCTCCAATCTTCATCTTCTCACATCAATGCTACATTATGGGGTTATGAATGAATGTGCAAAGCTATGAGAACTAGATAAGGGGTATATGATGGAAATAATGAAAAAACTAAATCACTCAATCCTTGACATCTCCTAAAACACTTCACATGCCCTATAATAAGAAGCTTTCCAACTATAAATAGAATGAAAAAATGACAAAACATGTTAAGGAATCCGTAGTCTTCACCTATGAAAAATCAAACATTCTAAATTTAAATACTAAGTATAATCATATAATAGGTAAAAATTATTTATATTATTGATAAAAATTTATGCATTTGAGTAGGTATTCACCATATTGAGCTGGAGCATAGAATACAATGGCCAAAATGCCTAGTTCTTATAGAACTTAAGAGAGAGAGAAAAGAAGAGATAAGTAAAAGGGTGACAAAGACACTTGTAAAGATAATATAAGTAGTTACTTGTACATTTAATAATTATATGGGATGATCCATGAAATTTCTAGGAGCATAAGTGTCAATTCAAGGCATAAACATCATGAAAATTGGTAAGAAACTCTTCATTTTGGCTCAAAAAACTACCTTTATGATTTGGATCTCTTCAAATGCATTATAAATGATTATGAGTAGGTCAAGTGATTTTAATGGAAATATATTATCTCATACATTAATTTAAATTCATTGGTTGAATGCAAATCTCTGAAAGTGAACCATCATCATATACTATCTAGAAAACTCTCTTTTCATACACCCAACACACTTGGCTTATGAATAGGCATAAATTTTCCATGAAAATACATAAAAGGTAGTGGATTACATGTTTCAAGTCCCTCAATTTACATATAAGCATCAGGAATACATTAAAATTATTCCACTTAAAGATATCCACCCTTCTGACTAGTTTGTCCAATAGGCTAGTTTTGATTGGCTGAGTTGAAGTACCTAGTTGAGACACTTAGGGATATTTTAAAGGAATTAAGTTTAAATTTTTATTTATCTTAAGTCTCAATTTATATCACATGTTATTTTCATCTCTTGAAACCTCCTACAACCTACAAAACACATGAAATAGTGATAAAAACCCTATTTCTACCCCCATCCATACAAGTCCATACATCTAAAAAGAATGTGAGGGAGCCTAAAGGGGTCATCTTAAATTAAAAATATATATTATGTCAAAATTTTCCATTATTTTTCATCTGCAACTCCATTTTCCCCATCAAGTCTCTAACAAGGGTTTTAGACCTATTTTTGGTCTTATGTTTGTTTCATGAAAGTTGGACATCCAAGTTTCTAGCCAATTTCACTAGTTTGATGTTCAAGTACATCAATAAATTTCAAAAATTTCTTTGGGTCCAATGTAGATCCTCCAAGAAGATATGAGCATTTGAATGTGACCTATTCAAGCTTGTTTTCCTCTTCCTTACAAGTTTGGGTGGGATTTTGAGCAAGAAATGGCATTTTTTGTGATCCCTTTACGAGTTATAGGACTTAAAACATCCTATTTGACTCCAAAAACATTAAAAAAATTATTTTTAATGCACATCCTATCCTAAAATGGTGGATGACCCTATATTTGGGCATGGCCTAATCCTTACCTATTAGGCCTATTTGAAGCTTAAGCTTAAAATGACCCTTTTGATGTATACCCTAAATTAAAATGGATTTAAAATCTCAAAATTAATCCTAAAACATTATATAACAAGTTTAAATTCATGTCTAAGGCCAATATTAACATTGGTCCCTTATTTGGACTTTAGGCCTAAATATGCCTAGTAGGGATGACTGAAACCTTAACCATCTAGATAAATTTGCTTTGTTCCCTTCCTTATTGATTGATATATCATATCAATATAGTTGTATCACAACTAAATACATATTTTTATCAAGGTTAAAACATCATCTAGTTAGTCTTCTTTCCTATTTTGTCCTCATTTGATTGACCTATCAAAGTTCTGATTTTCATGACTGGCTAACCTTTGAGATAAAATAGTGAGATATAGCCTTACGTAAAAATAAAAATTAATATTTTATAATATATATTAGTTAATAATTATAATATTTACCACAATTATTAGCTATATTCATTCTTTTAGGCACGCAACCAACTCCATTTGTCCAAAAAATGCCTCTAAAAGGACTATTTTCCTCCATCTCTCACCTCCACCTAAGAATGAATCCTGAAGGCTAACTCCAATGGCCTTATAATTTAAAATAATATTATATACCTATAATTAATTCTCAATAAACTCTAAATTAATCCAAAAACATTCCTCTTATTTTAATTCATTGTTCTTATCCATTTAGAAACATGAATCTCCTAGCTTACTTTACAGACTATTACCTTTGATCAAGTAGGGAAAGTAGATGAGCTATCTTGAAAGGATATTGGAGTGTGTGTAAAAATATTATAAATTTATAAAACCTTATATCTTTCCTAGGCACATTCATGTTTCACTCTAATTTCACTAGCCTGCATTACCCTGTTGTAAGTGCATACAGGGATTTTGTGGCCTAAGGAGGTTTGTTTCTCATCATGTTTCAAGCTCATAAATTCACCCAAATAATTATTTAGGTGATCAAATAATAATTCATTAGTTTCATCATTATCATACCCCCTTCATGTGCACCTTGGTTTATAAATTGAGAATTCATCCTATGACTGAGACACTTGCTTTTCATTGATTCTTATAGGTTACCATTTTATTCTTGGGGCTTGGCTATATTCTGAAAAGACTCCTTGAGTTCACCCTAATGTCGCACAATATTTATGTCACCTTTAAATCATCTTGGGTTCACTTATATTCTTGAAAGAGGCCCAAATTGTGTTATCTTTGGATTGAGACACCCCTACCCTTAAGACTCTATTGTAGGTGTGGGTGTTTGGATTAAGCTTTGAAGATATGTTTTAGACCCCTCTTACAATTTTTATGACCATGTTATATTGATTAAACCCATTATTTCACCTTGAGTGACCTTAGGTAACCTTTTAGGCACATTTATCATCTTATTTCCTATCATGGTCATAACTTGGTTGTAGATGGCCATTTCTAGATCATTATATGGTACCTGTAGAGGGATACCTAACTATAACATTGCACATTAATCCTCCTTCAAGTTATTAATATTATTTTCACACTTGGTTAGGTCATTCAATCATGTAAATGTACTTTTAATTTTCATGTTTAGGAAGTGGAGTCACTTTTTAGGTCAAAACATGTAGATGACACTAAGTTCAGTGTATAAAAGTGCATTTTTGGAGCTCCTAAAAACCATATTCTTTGAGTCATCTACCCTTGATTATTTGAAAATTTATTTTAATATATATAATATACAATGAAAGCATATTATTATTATTCAAATATATTTGAAACTCTATTATGTGATTTCCACAAGAGGACCAGGTGCTCTATTTTCATAGTTTACAAATTTGATCCCTAAACTAGTCACTTGCCTTTGATCAAGGTAGTTCTTTACTACCCTTTATCAATCCATCACTAAAAATTAATATAATATGATAAAAATAATATTTTATGACTACAATGTTAACCTCTTCAATTTATTCAACACTTCAAAACAATCCCTTAGCTTTCTGTTAAGTCACATGTAGGTGACTATTCTAGTATGTAGGTAGAAAATGCAATTATGGACAATGGGAATTGGTTTTGACCCACAATTTATTTATAAATTCATTTTCATACCTTAAAATGAATAATTAGGATTCAAAAAACCCCTATAGAAATTATCAATCCTTTATTTTCAACATGAACACCTCTTTCATGGCACTCTATTGCTTGTGTATAACAGTCATAGGCAGATTGACTGAAAGTACTTTATGATTGCAACTTATATAATATTTGATTTTAAAACGTGATTTTAAGGTTATTATAAAAAAATATAACATTAAAACATGTAAATATACCTATCACAACCACCTAAATCCATTGTCAAAGCATGATCATCTAGAAATTAGGAAACACTACCTGCTACATCAAAAGTGTCTCTTCTTTCAAAGTGAGCTTTTTGGACTATCAAATAAAATTTAAATATGAAAATAATAATTAATACCATTAGATAAGGAAATTAAACATGCTTTATAACCAACATGAACAACTAGGTTATATGGAATTACCAAAAATGGAGCAAAACCTATATAGTGCACAGATTAGTAAGCAAATTAGGAAGGTAAACTTCTTAGGGATGGTTCATAAACCTCAAGTAACTATTACTATATAAATAAAAATAAAATTTAATATTATTTATTTCATAATAAATCCCTATGATCATTTTATCGAAAACCCCTTATGCTGATCATACCAAGTACAAACTTGTAAGTCAGTTTATTGTGTCTAAAAAGCATGAAAAGTAGCAAAATGATTTTGGCTTAGATATGGAACTTTCATATCATTATAAATGTGTAAATAAGCATGGGGAAGTTTAAGATTCATATTTAAACATTTTTGAAGTGGCACACTTCCCAAATAGGTCATACAAGTGCTATTTTCTTCCTCTTCTTTAAGAAAACTAACTTTTCTTCAAATGAAACTACAACTTTCAGTTACCAATAGTGGAATAAGACTTATTAGGATATATGTCACATGAAATAAAACATTTGGATCTTCATATTTATAAATAAACCCGTACAAATCATTAAATGCACCTTTTTTACCCCTAAAATGACCCAAAATGATAAATGTACATAAAAACTAATTGACCAAAGCCAATATAACATTAATTGACATCAATTGAACTATAATACACCCCATGAAACTCATATCAGACCCCCTAAATACCTAAAAATTCAAGTTTTTACCTATAACTGAGCCAATTTGACTAAAAAGTCAAATTTGGTCAACAAATTGGTGACTCATAGGGGTAGTATGCCTACTATGCTAACTAGACTAGTAGCCTTATCAGTCCATTGGGCTTAGGATTCATATAAATCTAAGACAAAAAAGGATGCCTTTGACCATTAAACAAGAAAAGATAACTAAAGATTATCTCAACCACATAAAGTAAAGGACAACACAACAAAGAAAACAAACACACACACACATATGTTCAAAAGACTTAGTGGAAACTAAAAAGAACTATTATGTAAAACTAAAAATTAGTCATACCTCACTTTCTAGAATCAAAGAAAAAGTTTATTGAGTCTTCGTCCTTATGAGATGAATGAGAGTGCCAAACATGTTGCTCTTTAGATTTAAAAGTTGATGGATCAAACCTATTCCTTGGCACCTCACCTGACTTGTTCTCAAGTATATAATCTTCAAATAGGTGTCCAATGTATACATATTCTTTTTGACCTTATTAACATAATTCATGTTGCGACCCACTTTATTTCTCATGATCAACTTTCATCTTCTTTCTAGGCATGGTCTAAAAAGTAATGATCTCTTGTTCTTTGAAAGATTAAGGCCAATAGAAATTTATATTGGCATCCAAATGCTGATGTGGATTGTGTTCCTACTAAACTATGACATGTTTAACAATGTCATCTTTCTCATCTATGACATCTTGAACAACATCATCTTTCTTACCATCACTTGTAACCAACTCTAAAGGAGTTGTAGGCCCTTTGAGAGATTCAAACTCTTTGAAAATATCTTAAAATATTCTCCATAGGTCATCATCTTCACTTTGATAAACATCATGAATGGGAATATAAAGAGAAGCTTCTTCATCTTGTTGGGGGATCAAACCAACAATAGATTACAATTGTGAAAGCAATAAACGCGGAATTAAATCAGATTGACAAGTAATTAGAATGATAATAGCAAGAACAAGAGATACAAGAAAACACCCTAAAAACTTGTATTAACAAACTCTTTACAAAAGGAATACAATTGAAGAAAGCTTCTTTCTTCCACACCTCTCCTAGATGTATAGATCTCTATTCCTCAAGAGCTCTCTCTCTCTCAAGAACAATCAACTCCAACAAGCCTGGATTGATTCAATTCTGTACTGTTCTTCTCACACAATGAATTACAATAATTCACCCAACTACTATAATCCACTACAAGACTATTACAAAGCTAAGAAGATCTAATTCTACATATAGAATTAGGAGACTTGAGCATGTACACCCAACAAGCAGTTAAGCCACTTGAACAAGGGCTCTAAAAATAGTAATGTCAATAATAGAGACGTGAGCTTGAGACTTCAACTCAAACTTATCATGCAAACACTCACTTCTATCCACGGAAATAGCTTTCTGGACACGCAGGTAACTGACGTCAGTTCCTGCTGCTTATCTGTGACCGCCGTCGGCCGACCCTCTGCCGACGTCGGCATCTCTACAACTGCCTGTGATCGACGTCGGTCACTCCTGACCGATGCCAGTGTCTGTGTAGATCTGAACCTGATAATGAATGCTCCTTGGTGAAGTTTTTAGCTCCACACCCTAACAATCTCCCACTTGGAGATAAATAGCTGCACCAGTACCTGTACAGCAACATCTTCTAGCTCCTCCATCTTCAACTCAATCATGAAGACCAACAGAATTTGAATGAAGATTCAACTTCTCCTTTGTAACTGGCTTGGTTAACATATCAACAAGATTCCTATCTGTATGGATCTTCTCCAGCTTCAACTCACCATCTTCCAATACTTGTCGTATGAAGTGATACCTTAGCTGTATGTGCTTTGTTCTTGAATGAAAGGCTGAATTCTTAGCCAAATGGATTGCACTCTGACTGTCACTATACAATCTGCAACTCTCATGCTCCCTACCAAGCTCATCCATGAACCGTGTCATCTATATCATCTCCTTGCTAGCTTCTGTGGCTACAATATACTCTGCTTCTATAGTTGACAAGGCAACAACCTTCTGCAACTTAGATATCCAGCTAACCGCCATTCCACCTACAGTGAAAACATAACCTGTAGTGCTCCTCCTGCCATCCAAATCACCTACCATATCTGAATCTACATAACCATGTAGAGAAGTATCTGAACCTCCATAGCACAAGTGCCTACTGCTAGTTCCTCTCAGATATCTAAGGATCCACTGAACTGCTTTCCAATGTTCCTTACCTGGATTGGCCATATACTTACTTATAACTCCCACTGCTTGGGCAATATCCGGTCTAGTACACACCATTGCATACATCAAACTCCCTACTGTGGAAGAGTATGGAACCTTACTCATGTACTCTACCTCATCATGTGAATTAGGACATTGTTCTTTACTCAACTTAAAGTGTCCAGCCAAAGGTGTGCTTACTGGTTTAGCATCCTACATATTGAACCATTTTAACAACTTGTCCACATAATCTTCTTGAGACAATATCAACCTGTGATTTTTCCTGTCTCTCTTAATGCTCATGCCAAGGATTTTCTTTGCTGCTCCCAAATCCTTCATAGTAAACATTTGAGCTAATTTCACCTTAAGCTCTGAGATATCCTGCATGTGAGACCCTGCAACTAGCATGTCATCTACATACAACAATAAAATAATATATCTACCATTATCAAATCTCTTGAAATACACACAATGGTCTAATTGACACCTACTGTAGCCATGCTCAATCATAAACCTGTCAAATTTTAAATACCATTTCCTAGGAGCTTGCTTGAGGCCATACAAGCTTTTCTTTAACCTGCACACAAACTTCTCCTTACCCTTGACCTCGAATCCTTCTGGCTATTCCATATAAATTTCCTCATCCAAATCTCCATGAAAAAATGTTGTCTTAACATCTAGCTGCTCAAGATGCAAATCCTCAAAAGCAACCAAAGACAATACAACCCTTATTGAAGTCATTTTAACAACAGGAGAAAAAATCTCACCAAAGTCGATACCTGGCTTTTGTGCAAATCCTTTTACCACTAATCTGGCCTTGTATCTCATCTATCCATTCTCACCTTCTTTCAACTTGTAGGTCCATCTGTTCTTAAGTGTTCTCTTACCAGCTGGCAATTCAACCAAATCCCATGTTTGGTTCTCTCTTAAGGACTCCAACTCCTCAACCATGCCATGCTCCCACTCACTCTTGGACTCCACCTGTATTGCTTCTTCAAAACTCTCTGGTTCTCCACCATCAGTTAGCAATAAATAAAATAAAGAAGGAGAATATCTAATTGGAGGCTTACTCACCCTTTTTGACCTCCTAATGGGTGTCTGACACTCATCCACAACACGCTGTCCACCCAAATTCTCTGACAGTGACCGACCTTGGTCACCTCCAGACCTGTTACTGGCCGATGTCAGTTCTGCCTGACTGACCTCGGTACCTATACGATCGATGTCGGTCTCTGTATGGCCGACGGCAGTTTCTGTCCTACCGATGTCGGTTCCTAACCTACCCACGTCGGTCTTTGTGTTTTCCTGTAAGTGATTATTTCTTTTTCTCATGAGCTCATCTTAGACTTTCACCTCATCCAATTCACCATTGCTCTGCTCAGACTGATTCAACTTCCTTAGCTGATCACAATACATCACTCTTTCATTGAAAACAACATCATGGCTCCTAATTACCTTGTTAGTTTCTAGATTTCATAATCTGTAACCAAAATCATTTGAGCCATAGCCAATAAATGTGCATCTCATAGACTTCGCATCAAGCTTCTTTCTATTTTCCTTATCTATATGCACAAAGGCTTCACAACCAAAAACTTTGAGATATGAGAGATCAACCTTTTTACCTGTCCATGCCTCTTCTGGAATACGACCATCCAGAGCTGTAGAGGGTCCTCTATTAATCAGGTATACTATAGTGTCAACAGCTTGTGCCCAAAACTGTAAGGGTAAACTGGCATGTAATCTCATACATCTTGCATGCTCCATTATTGTCATGTTCATCCTTTCAGCAATTCCATTCTGTTGAGGTGTCCTTGGAACCGTCCTTTGCCTATGGATTCCATGCATGTAACAATAATCTCTGAACTTATGACTGCAAAACTCACCGCCATTGTCTGATTTCAGGCACTTTAATCTTTTACCTGTTTCATTCTCAACTATAGCTTTCCAAAATTTAAAAGTCTCAAATACATCAGATTTCTTTCTAATACAATAGATCCATACCTTCCTTGTGGCATCATCTATGAAAGATACATAGTACTATGATCCTCCAATGGAAGCAACCTGAGCTGGTCCCCACACGTCTGTGTGAACAAGCTCTAACTTGTGCCTCTTCTTAGTAGACCCAGTTTTGAGAAAACTAACCCTTTTCTATTTTCCAAATACACAGTGCTCACAAAACTCTAGATCTATGCCTTTTAAATTTGAAAGCATACCTTTGGACTTAAGAATTGACATTCCCTTCTCACTCATGTGGCCAAGCCTTGAGTGCCACAATTTAGCGTCCACATCTGAAGTAGATAATACAGAAGGAGATTTGTTAGTAACACAATTACACAAATAGAGAGTACCTTCTCTCTTACCTCTAGCTATAACAAGTCCACCCTTGGTCACCTTCCAAGATTCTGCTGTGAGAGTTACTGTACAACCCTCATCCCCTAACTTTCTTGCAGAGATCAAATTTCTCTTCAAGCTAGGTACATGCATCACATCTCTCAACACCCATGTGTTGCTATTCTACATCTTTAACTGCACTTTACCTTTGCCAATTATTTTACAGGGCTCATCATCCCCTAGATACACTATTCCAAAATCTCCATGGATATAGTCACTGAAATATTCCCTGTTAGGAGTAGCATGAAAAGATGCACCATAATCTAATACCCAAGATTCTATATTATTATGCAGAGAGAAAATTAAAGCATCCTGTGCAATACCTGCAATCTTGGCTTCTTCCTTTCCTTCGTGCTGATTGTCCTCCTTAGGCTTTGACCAACAATCTCTGCTTATGTGCCCCATCTTTCCACAATTCCAGCATTGTGGCTTTTTGCCATTTCTGGATTTAGATCTGCCTTTCCCCTTTGATTTGGATCTTGATCTGCCTTTCTTGCTCTTCTCTTTCTTCCTTCCCCTGCTCTCAAAACTTAAAGCATTCCCAGATGCCTCTTCTGTGCTTTTCCTACATATTTCCTCATTCAAGATAACAGTAACAACATCCTCTACTTTCAAAATATTTCATGCAAATGTAGTATTACTTACTGCCATTACTAAGCCATGCCAGCTTTTAGGCAAAGAACGTAATATCAAAAGAGATTTTATCTCATCATCAAACACTATATTTACTGAACTTAATTGATTCACAATACCATTGAAATCATTCAGATGAGTAGAAACAGATCCACCTTCATTCATATGCAAATTAAATAACTGCTTCATAAGATATACCTTATTGGAAGCTAAGGGTTTTTCATACAAATTTGCTAACGTAGTTATCAACTCTACCGTAGACTTTGCCTGTGATAGATTGGATATCATAGTGGATGCTAGACTCAGTCTTTTAGAACCCAGAGCTTTTCTATCAAGAACTTCCCATTCTTCATCCTCCATGTCTTTGGGCTTCTTTGCAATACCTCCTAACGGTAAGTAGAGATCTTTCTGATACAGATAGTCCTCTATCTGCCTTCTCCAGTGTTGGTATTTTTTGCCATTGAACTTTTCCATTCTCAATTTACTTTCATCGGCCATTGCTTCTTCCACTCAAATAGAAATCCCTGCAGAAACTCCAGTGAGAATCTGTAATCAATACACACTACACAGATCTGAACCACCTGTTAGTGAACCTAAACTTTGATACCAATTATCAAGCTCTGAACCTGTAACCAAGGCTCTGATACCACTGGTTGGGGGATCAAACCAACAATAGATTACAATTGTGAAAGCAATAAATGCAGAATTAAATCAGATTGACAAGTAATTAGAATGATAATAGCAAGAACAAGAGATACAAGAAAACACCCTAAAAACTTGTATTAACAAACTCTTTACAAAAGGAAAACAATTGAAGAAAGCTTCTTTCTTCCACACCTCTCTTAGATGTATAGATCTCTCAATAGATCTCTATTCCTCAAGAGCTCTCTCTCTCAAGAACAATCAACTCCAACAAGCCTGGATTGATTCAATTCTGTACTATTCTTCTCACACAATGAATTACAATAATTCACCCAACTACTATAATCCACTACAAGACTATTACAAAGCTAAGAAGATCTAATTCTACATATAGAATTAGGAGACTTGAGCATGTACACCCAACAAGCAGTTAAGCCACTTGAACAAGGGCTCTAAAAATAGTAATGTCAATAATAGAGATGCGAGCTTGAGACTTTAACTCAAACTTATCATGCAAACACTCACTTCTATCCAGGGAAATAGCTTTCTGGACACGCAGGTAACCGACGTCGGTTCCTGCTGCTTCTTCAAACCAACAATAGATTACAATTGTGAAAGCAATAAATGCATAATTAAATCAGATTGACAAGTAATTAGAATGATAATAGCAAGAACAAGAGATACAAGAAAACACCCTGAAAACTTGTATTAACAAACTCTTTACAAAAGGAATACAATTGAAGAAAGCTTCTTTCTTCCACACCTCTCCTAGATGTATAGATCTCTATTCCTCAAGAGCTCTCTCTCTCAAGAACAATCAACTCCAACAAGCCTGGATTGATTCAATTCTATACTGTTCTTCTCACACAATAAATTACAATAATTCACCCAACTACTATAATCCACTACAAGACTATTACAAATCTAAGAAGATCTAATTCTACATATAGAATTAGGAGACTTGAGCATGTACACCCAACAAGCAGTTAAGCCACTTGAACAAGGGCTCTAAAAATAGTAATGTCAATAATAGAGACGCGAGCTTGAGACTTCAACTCAAACTTATCATGCAAACACTCGCTTCTGTCCATGGAAAAAAGCTTCTAGACACACAAGTAACCGACGTCGGTTCCTGCTGCTTGTCTATGACCGCCGTCGGCCGACCCTCTGTCGACGTCGGCGTCTCTGCACTGCCTATGACCGACATCGATCACTCCTAACTGATGCCGGTGTCTGTGTAGACCTGAACCTGATAATGAATGCTCCTTGGTGAAGTTTTTAGCTCCACACCCTAACACATCTTCCTCTTTAGATTCCAATATGACCTCTTCCAAGATTTCTTCTTCAACACAAGGAGTGTATTCTTCCTCATCAACCAAATAAGTTGACTCAACATAAGTTCTTACCTCTTCTTCATTAGTTAGGACCTATTAAGTTTATTTATATTATAGATCATATATCACAATATAATCTTTTTTTTGAAGGGATTCAACATCTTTAAACTCCTTCCTAGTGATGCCAAGACTAGGCATCTTGAAATGTGGTGACCAAGACCAATGAGGCTACTAAGGAGTTACATCTTCTTCAAGTAAGAGTTATAAATTTTCCTTAATCAATTAATCCTTTTAAGGTTGCCACACCACATGTCCATCAAGGAAAGGGGTGATGGAATGAAGAAAAAAATAACTATTTGGTGGAGGTGGAACATAGGGCTCAAAATCTAAATGAGAATATAAAGTTAGGAAATCTTTTGGGAGCTCTTGAGGAAGGGAAGGTAGAATTTGAGCTAAAACAACTTGATTTTCTTCCTTCCACTTTACATTCACTTCATTTACATCTTATTCAACTTATTAACTCTCTTGAAGGAGGTTATATGGGATGTGTTTAGACATATGATCTTCTTTTGGGTTTAAACCTTTCATCTCACCTTGACTTAGCAATATCATCTATGCCTCTAAATATTCAATTTATTTGGTCGTTCTCTTAGAAAAGTGTTTATTGAAGATCATAGGAATAATATGAGTATGAAGGATGCATGAGATATAACATGGAACAAAATAATCTTCTTGAGGAAGGGTGGGAAGGACTTGCAAAGGATCAACTCTATTATCCATTTCACACTCCTTGATAATGCTTCTATCTTCTTTATTTCCTAATGATTCCATTATATTACTCCAACATAGGATGTATCAAAGTTTTTTTAGAATATGGATAATGCAAGTGCAATGGAGATGTAATCACGTGAGTTAAAGCAAGTGCACACCACAAAGATGCTAAAGCAATTTGAAAATAACACAAGAAGATAAATTGCACAAGACAAAATGGAGAAAACAAAAATCTGATTAACATGAGATGGCCAAAGTGAGGACTACAAATAGGAGAGTCCATAAGTAAATCCTCTACAAAAGGTGGACAAGGCACGCCAAAAATAGACTATAACTCCTCCATGAAAGGTGGTGACAAGGTGCTAAGAATAGAGAAGTAACTCCCATCAAAGCAGTTACTTATGACATTCTTATGACACCTATGACACATCTATGACACACACCTCCACATAAGCTAGCCTATCCCATAAATATAGTAAAACTCCATGTATGCACAAGAAATACAATTTCCTTAATTAATAAATAGGGAAAAATAAAAACCTACACCAATACCCCCCATAAGTGCAGCTTAGGTGGGCAGTGTGGAAATATAAAATGGGTCCTGACAATTAGGCCTGATGAGGTACCCATGTACAAATGCAATCTCCCAGAACATAGAGAAAAGGAAAAAACTCGTAGGAATAAAACTCCACCCCAAAAGAGAGACATAAAAGAAAGAAGAGGCTAGAAGGCCCCCCCTAAAGATGATGTTGCTACAGATGTATACCGCACCCCAAGAAGAGCTCGTAGATGAATGAACTTGCTCTCGGTGAAAGGTTTGGTGAATATGTCTGCAACCTACTCTAAAGACTAAAAAAATATCAAATCAATGACCTAACTATGAATAAGCTCCTGAATGAAATGCATGTGAATCTCTATGTGCATGGTCTATTAGTGTTGAACTGGATTCCTAAAAATTTGAATAGTACTCTAGTTGTCACAATAAATGATGGTGGTTTGCCTAATAGGAATGCCAAACTCAGAAAGTATCCCCTAAAGCCAACTAGCCTTAGTAGCTGCATTAATAGCTCCCCTATACTCTGCCTCTATGGATGATATAACAATAGCATTCTGCTTCTTACTAGACCAACTAATAAGACCAAAACCTAGAGAGAAACTATAACCAGAAGTGGACTTGTGAGTCTGTGAATCACCAACCCAATCTGAATCTGTATATCCAACCAAGTCAACCTCTATGCCAAATTTGTAATGAATCCCGTATCTATGTGAACCCTATATGTAATGCAAGATCCTCTTAGCTACTTTCCGATGTAGCTCATGAGGTTCTTACATGAATTTGGAGACAAGTCCCACTGTATATGATATGTCAAACTTGGTGTGAGTCAAGTAGATGAGACTACCAACAAGTTGTCAATACCGAGTGGCATCAACCAATGGTGAAGAAAAATCAGCCTCAAGCTTGACTCCTAATATAAAGGGAATCAGAGATGGCTTACAATTAGCCATGTGAAACTAAGCCAATAAGTCAAGAGCATATTTAGGCTATGTAAGAGAAATCCTTGAATTTGACTAGAGATCTCAATGCCAAGGAAGTAGTGTAACAAACCCAAGTCTGTCATGTCAAATCTATCCTAAAGAGATGCCTTCACCACTGAAATATCTGATGAAGAACTCACAGTGATTAAAAGGTCATCAACATATAAAACCAAAATCAAGAGCAAATCATCCTGCCACAAGTAGACATTAGGATCAGAATGGCACCTAGTGAAACCCATTGTGAGAAGGAAGGAATCCATCTTGGCATACCAAGTCTAAGGGGCCTGTTTGAGGCCATAGATAGATCTCCTAAGTCTACATACTAAGGAACAATCTTGAACAAATCCTGGTGGCTACTCCATGTAGATCTCCTCCTCTAGGTATCTATGAAGAAAGGCACTTTTCACATCCATTTGATGCACATCCCAACCCATGTGCTGTTGTAATAGCCAAGGTGAGTCGAATAGTAGTCATCTTTGCAATGGGTGCAAAGGTCTCTAAGTAGTCAATGCCTACGACTTATGAGAAACCCTTGGTGACCAATCATGCCTTGTACTTATCAACTAACCCATCTACTGCAAACTTGGGCCAATATATCCACCTACATCAAACCATCTTTCTTCCCTTAGGAAGTGAAGTCAAATCCCAAGTGTGATTTTTGATTAAGGAAGAATATTCTTCCTCCATATCATTATCCCACTCAAGTACCCCTGATGCCTCTCAAAAAGTGTGTGGATCTAAAAATAAAGCAAAGAAGGCATGTGGATCTCTCTGAAAATCCCCCTAGTACATCTGTCATCTACATGATCTCTTACCCAAGTGCCAGCACTCTCAAGTGTCTATCTAGCCCAAAGTGACCTAAAAGTGGGTGAGTCAAGTGCTAACTCCTCATCCTCTAACTGACTAGAGGTGGATGACTTTGCATCATTGTCCTCATTGTTTGAACTCAAAGAAGAAGAAGATGTCACTGGCTCAAGAACCTACTATGGCTGATCTGAATTTGATAAGGAATTATCATGAAGAAGTAGATCTGATGAGGGATAAGAAGTGTCAAGTGTTGAGTCTCTAGGACTCTCCTAAAATGGACACTTCTCTCAATGAACAACTCAAGAGTGATTGGATCTAGAAGGTGATATCCCTTATTACCATCTAGATATCCTATAAAGATGTAAGGCTTGGACTGACATTCCATATCTTTGCATTTCTTCTTCAGAATGCAGGCTATGGTTGGGGATCCAAAAACTCTAAGGCGCTCAACATCAGGTTTCCTTTTATGCCAAGATTCAAAGGGTGTTATCCCTTTCAAAGCTTTGTGAGGAATCCTATTTTGAATGTAGCAAGCATAATTGATGGCTTCAGCCTAGTACTATGGTGCTAAGGATTTGGACTAAATCATACAGCTACCCATCTCTTTTAAGAACCTATTCTTGCATTATGCAACTCCATTCTATGAAGGACTATAAGTGGCTATGTGTTGCAAATCAATCCCCTCTATGGTGCAAAACTACTCAAACTTGATGCTGACATACTCCCCTCCATTATTAGTTCGAATAACCTTGATGGATTTCTCACTTTGTTTCTCAACAAGAGCCTTGAAGTCTATAAAATTTTCAAACACTTCAAATTTTTGTTTGAGAAAATATATCCAAGTGTACTTACAGAAATCATCAATGAAAGTGAGGATGTACTTGGCCCTTGTGAGACATGGTTTGGAAAAGGGTCTTGATACAACACTGTGGACTAACTCCAAAGGTTGTGAAGCCCTCCAAGCTTTGCCTTTGTCAAATTTTTCTTCGGGATGCTTCCTAATGGAACACCCTTTGCAAAGTCCTTTTGAGAATTGGACACAAGGCAAGCTAATGACCATGTCATTTTTGCAAAGTTGCTCAAGGTAGAAATAGTTAAGGTGGCCAAACTGCTCATGCCACAATTTGCTAACTCCATTTGAATGAGTCAGCAATGTTGTTAGAAAAGAATCTAATGCAAAATGTGATAAGGTGTATAACCTTGCTTGGTGATCTGCCCTACCCACTGCCACTGTAGTATCACTATGCAACTCCCTGATAGCCACTAAATCTGCTGAAAACTCAACTCTCATACCCTGACCAATGTGAGTGATTTGGTACACTAATAGGAGATTGGTTGAAAGAGAAGGAACACTTAGAACATTATTGAATGTTCCTCCTTCCATTTCAACTGACCCTCTCCCTGCAACAAAAACTGAAGTGTCATCACTCAAACTAATTGAAGTCATGCTACAAGGCTCTAAAGATGAAAACTCAACTAGTGAAAAGCCCATGTGGTGAGAATCACCCAAGTCGATGACCTATGAAGATGTAGAATCTACTATAACTACAAGGTCCTTACACTTTTCTTTCTCCTTACCCTTGCCTTTTGCCTTGGTAGAATCTTAGGTAGATGAATTCTGCTTGATGGACTCAGGAGCACCTATGTTTTTCTTCTCTAGAAGATGAGTTAGGTGATCTATTTGTTTCTTCATGCATTTATGTTCATCATGCCCTATCTTTTTACAATACGCACACTTAACCTTCTCCTTCTTAGGTTTAGCATTGGAAGAGGAAGTCTCTGTGTTGTTTTTGGCAGGATTGGTGTTTTCTTTCTTCTTCTCCTAGTCCTTGTTCTTTTTCTTCTTTTCCTTTGTTGAAGTCTTGTCCTTACCATTTCCAGATATCAAAGCTTGGGGTTGAGTAGACTTCATTGTGCCCATTTGAATTAGCTTATCTTTCTCCCTAGTCAATTCAGCAATGAATGAATCCAAAGAAGGCATTTTCCATGTAGTGCCAAGGGCACTTTTTGTGGCATGGAAAGTGGAGACAAAGTTTGAATAGCTTGGACCTAACTTTGTGAGAATAGAAAGTATGTGCTGATCATCTTTCTTCTCTAGAGAAGTTTTGGAGACATAGACAAGCTTAGTAATCCATAGGCTTCATCACTATGGTTATACCACTTGGCCTTTTCAGCATCAGTGTTGGGTTTTACTTTAGTAACCATGGTGATCCTATACAACCCTTTACTTATAAGAATGATTGAAATTTTAACCTTACATTCATGATATTTGAAGGGTGTTAGGGGTTTAAGTTGAAAATAATCCATTTTTAGCTAAATTTAGGTGAAGTTGTGTTGATTGGAAGTTGTGAATTTATGCAGAAAGGAGAATGAAAGCAAATATATGCAAGTTGTGAAAAGCAATCACACACCACCAAAATATTGATCCCCCCCTTAAATATGCAAGTACATGTTCAAAATATGTTAGACTTAGCTGATAATGCATCTTAGAGCAATCAGTGCAAGACTAAAGCAAATAGGATGTCAGACTCAGCCAAAAATACGTCCTGAGAGACCCAAATTTTTGGCACTTTATAAAATAGTGTGTTTTTGACAAATAACAAGCCTACACTATGGATGATTGAATTACAAACACTTTTGTAAAAAATGGCACCCAAATCTGAGCTACCGTTTGCAAGCTATTAAAGGTTCAATTTTCTCGTAAACTAGTGTTTTTGCAAAAAAAAGCACTAAAACATTAAAAAAATGCATGTTATGAGAGAGGAAGTGGCTTTACAACCACTCATTAGATTTAGCACAAAATGAGGAATCTAAATGAGGTTTGTGTGAGTAGGAATTGGCCTCCCACCAACCTGGGCCTCACCCTTCGTCTTTGGCAGGTGAAGATACAAGTTTAAAATGAAAACCCCCAAATTACAAAACTGTCTATAAAACTGAATATTCAGTCAAATTGACTTATTTTTATTTTATAAGTCAATTTTTAATTGAAAATAATGAAGCAAAGATAGAATTGAACTGCTGGCCAAACATCTAAGGGTCCACATGGGACGCCAAGCATGAAAAAAGTGTCATTTTCCAAACAAGACTGCTAGCAGAAAAGACAAAAAATAGACTTGCTGGAAATGCCGTATGGCCTGCTTGGCACCTTGCCGGGTAGAGAAAATAAGAAAATGAATAACAAACTTTGGCGTAGACCTAAAGTTGGCATGGAGTGCTAAAGGAAAAACCTGCAGACTTGCACACTGTACAGCCTATTTTGGACACCATATAGAGGATGGCGTAGCTGAAGAAAAGGATGCTGCTATTGAAGCTTGGTGTGGCAAAAGTGAAGGCTAGAAGCTAGGCACAGAATCTTGGCTATAGAAGGATGTTGGAAGGACTATTTTTTGGAGTTAATGCTCCTCCCTCTACTACTCCACACAACAATGGCACCCAAGAAGAGAAATAGATGAACCAGCCCATGAAGTGAAGATAGCTAAGACACCCAAAGGCCAAGGATTTCCAAGAAAATGATACCAAAAATGATATATATTTTTAATTTTAGATCAAATCTATAAAATTAAAAAAAAAAGAGAACTCCACTCCTCTTGATTTCAAAATGAACTAAAATCATAACCAGACACACGATTACCATTCTTGCTCTGATACCATATTGGAGTTGTTGCCAAAATCTAGATAATGCAAGTGTAATGGATACATGATCACACGAGTTGAAGCAAGTGCACACCACAAATATGCTAAAGAAATTTTAAAATAACATAAGAAGATAAATTGCACAAGACAAAATAGAGAAAACCAAAATCTGATTAACATGAGATGGCCAAAGTGAGGACTACAAATAGGAGAGTATGTAACTCCTCCACAAAAGGTGGAGAAGGCACCCCAAGAATAGACTGTAACTCCTCCATGAAAGGTGGTGACAAGGTGTTAAGAATAGAGAAGTAACTCCCATCAAGGGAGTTACTTATGACATTTTTATGACACCTATGACACAACTATAACACACACCTCCACATAAGCTAGCATATCCCACAAATGTAGGAAAACTCCATGTATGCACAAGAAATACAATTTCCCTAATTAATAAATAGGGAAAAATAAAAACCTACACTAATAGGATGTTAGTATTAGAATCCTTTTCTTGACGAATGGTAGGAGGATTTTGTATATGATCAAGATTCTTTTCAACTTCACACTCTTTGTCAATACTTTTCTCCTTTTTCTTTCCCCATGACTCCACTATCTTGTTTCAACTTAGGACATTGGAATTATGAGTCTCTTTTTGAGTATGGGGATGCAATATGAGAGGAAAATGAGGTATTTAAATCCACTAATTTGGTTTATAACATAGAATAGTTCAAATTTATATTATCCAACTCAATTTTCCTAACAAGATTAGCTTCAAACATAAGATTTCTCCTTTCAACCCTATCCTTCAACTGATTGGGAAAATGATGACTTTGATATCTTTGATTTGGCACATGAGTAGAGGTCATATATGGTTGATAGGTAACTTGGGTAACTAAATATTAAGGCTAATATATTTGGTGAGGTTTCCTTTCATGAACCCCCATCCTATCCTCTAAATTATAAACTAGGCCACTCACATCAAGAATCTCACTTGTGAGCCTTTGCTAGTTGGATCTCTCACTAAGTACCCACTCTCTTTTGACCAACTCTAATGATTATCTCACCATATTAATGACATGATTAGGAATCTATATACCACATCCCCTTTGATAATAAAGATCTAACATATACCTTTCATATCCTGAGTGTGTTCTTAAAGGTGGAAATGGGTTGGCTTGAGGAGCGACTAGGTTAACTAGGAGCAAGATATGGAGAAGGCTGATTATAGGACTGATATACTTCATGCATGATATGACAAGGATAATGTTGGAACTAATGAAAGTAATATTTAGTTTGGTAAGTATAATTAAAATATTGACCAAGTAATTTTTCATATTAATATGAAATGGCATAGGGAATGGCACAAGCTTGCAATGTCTCACCAACTTGTAGAGAAAAAAATTCAACACAAAATTCAACCACAAAACTTCATTGAAAGCAAGAACACAAACAAAACATGTTACCATAAATATTAAAAATATAACTTTGGTTGCTTGACTAGATGATATATCTTTAGATTTTCCATTGATACTTTGATAGATACCTCCAAAGGCTGCTTGTTGAGAGACAACACCAAAAATCTCCCAATCCTTTTGGAACAAGAGTCCCACTTGACATGCTAAAAATGTTGTCACTTAAATTTTTACCCTTTTATGAAATTAAAATATCTCCCCATCTAAGTGGCATAATGGAATCACCTCTAGGCTTGTGGGTAGCCTAAAGAATGAGGTGAATCTCTAGATAGGGCTAGCTCCCTTGATGTATCACTTTGGATTGCATCTCCTAATAAAATTGAGGGGTGAAAAGGGAGAAAGATAAATGAAACAAAACTAATCTAAGTGAGGTTATACACAAAATAACGTGATGAGATCCAACCATATGCATATTACACTTGAAATCAAAGGACAAACTAAGCATACACTTCTATAATCTTCATATTCTCACATCAATGCTACATGTTGAGGTTATGAATGAATGTGAAAAGATAGGAGGAATAAAAAAGAGACTTATGAGGACATTAATGAAAATAATAAATAAATAAATCCTTGAAATATCCTAAAACACTTCACATGCCCTATAATAAGAAGCTTTATAACTGTAAATAAAATGAAAGAATGACAAAACATGCTAAGGAATCTATAGTCTTCACTTATGAAAAATAAAACATTCCAAATGAAAATACTAATAATAGTCATGTAACAACTAACAATAAAATTTATTATTGATCAAAAGGTATACATTTGAGTAGGGATTCACCATAATCAAGTGGAGCATATAATTCAATGGCCAAAATGGCTAGTTATTACAGAACTTGAGAGAGAGAGAGAAGAAGAGAGAAGTACAAGGTTGAAAATGACACTTGTAAAGATAAGAGAATTAGTTTATTATGAATTTTATAATTATATGGGATGAACCATGCAAGGTATGGAATCACAAGTGTCAATTCAAGGCATAAACTTCATGAAAAATGGTAAGAAACTCCTCATTCTGGCTCAAAAAACTATCTTCATGATTTGGACATGTTTGAATGCCTTATAACTAATTAATAGTAGGTAAGATAATTGTAATGGAAGGGGAGGATCTCATACATGCCTCTTCATGCATTGAATTCCTATTTGATCCTATGGAAACCTCTAAAAGTGAACCATCATCATCTACTATCCAAAAAACTCTCTTGTTATACACCCTACACACTTGGGTTTCAAAAAGTCATAATTTTTCCATGAAAATACATAAAAGGAAATAGATGAAATGTTTCAAATCCCTTAATTTTATTATAAACATCAGGGACACCTTAAAATTACCCCACTTAAAGATCTCAACCCTTCTCACTAGTTTGTCCAATAGACTAGTTTTGACTAGTTGAGTTAAACCACATATTTGGGGACACTTAGGAATATTTTCAAAGAATTAAATTTAAATTGGGAGTTATATTAAGTATTAGTATTCCATCCCATGTTATTTTCATATATTGAAACCTCCTAAAACCTATAAAACATGTAAAATAGTGAGAAAATCCTTATTTTTCCCCCATTTGTACAAGTCTGTACAGGTCAAAACCATGTGAGGGATCCTAAGGGAGTATTATTCAAGGTCAAATATATATTAAAGTTAAATTGTTCCATTATATTTCATCTCTAACTCCATTTTCCCAATCAAGTCTCTAGCAAGGGTTTTAAACCTATTTTTGGTCTTAACATTGGTTCATGAAAGTTGGACATCCAGGTTGACAAAAAATTTCACTAGTTTTATGTTCAAGGACCTCACTAACTTACCCAAAGTCATTTGGATCCCATGAAAATACTCTAGGAAGATAGGAGCATTTGAATGTGACCTATTCAAGCTTATTTTCCTCTTCCTTATAGGTCTGAGTCAGATTTTAAGCCAAAAATGGCATTTTATGTGATTCCTTTTGAAATTAGAGGCTTAAAAAAATCCTATTTGACTAAAAAAACATTAAAAAATAAGTTTAATTACACATATCATGCCAAAATGGTGGATGACCCTCTATTTGGGCATGGCCTAATCCTTTCTTGGTAGGCCTATTTCAAGATTAAGCCTAAAATGGCCCTTTTTATGTATTACCTACATTAAAATGACTTTAACATATCAAAATTCATCCCAAAAAATGATATAACAATTTGAGATTTAATTCTAAGGCCAAAAGTAACATTAGTCTCTTATTTGTACTTTAGGCCTAAATATGCCTAGTTGGGATGACTGCAACCTTGATCATCTAGAATAATTTACTTGGCTTCCTTCCTTTGTATTGATCTATCATGTTGATCCAATTTTATTCCAACTACATACATATTTTCTCAATGTTCCAACATCATCTGGTTAGTCTCCTTTCATATTTTGACCTCACTTGGTTGACCTATAAAAGTTCTAATTTTCATAACTGGATGACCTTTGAGACAAAATGGTGAGGTATAGCCTTCCTTTCCAAATAAAAATGAAGATTTTATAAGTTATATTAGGTAATAATGAGGCTCTGTACTAAAGGGATTATCTAGATTCATTCATTTAGGCACCTAACCAACTCCATTTCTCCAAAAAAGGCCTTTAAAAGGAATGATTTCCCCCATCTCTCACCTCCACCTAAGAATGAATCTTCAAGGATAAATCCAATGGTCTTAGAATTTCCCATAATATTATAAACATTTAATTAATTATCAATAAACTTTAAATTCAACCCAAAACATTCCTCTTCTTTGAATTCATTGTTCTTGTCCATTTAGAAACATGAATTTCCTATCTTATTACCTTTGATCAAGTAGGGAAATTATATGAGAAATATTGAAAGGATATTTTAGTGTGTGTAAAAATTTTATAAATAAACCATGAAACATTATAATTTTTTATCAAACATTATATCTCTCCTAAGCACATTCATGTTTCACTCTACCTTCACTAGCCTACATTACCCTGATGTAAGTGCATACAAGGATTTTGGGGCCTAAGTGGGTTTGTTTCTCATCATGTTTTCAGACTATGAAGTCTCAAAAATCCTTGTTGACGTGATAATGTAATAATTCATTAGGCTCATCATTCTCATACCCCCTTCATGTGCACCCTATTTTATAAGTTGAGAATTCATCCTATAACTAAGACACCCATTTTTCATTGATTCCTATAGGTTACCATTTTATTCTTAGGGCTTAGTTATGTTGTGAAAATAATCATTGAGATCACCCTAAGGTCACACAATATGTATGTCACCTTTAACTCATATTCGGTTCAATTATATGATCAAAAGGGGTCCAAATTGTGTTATCTTTAGACTAAGATACCCCTACACTTAATACTTTGTTGTAGGTGTGGGTGTTTGGATTAAGCCCTAAAAACATGTTTTGGACCCTTCCTAAGGTTTTTATGACCATTTGATATTTATTAGACCCATTATTTCACCTTGAGTGACCTTAGGTCACCACTTAGGCACATTTATCATCTTATTACATGTCATGGTCATAATATAGCTATAGATGGCCATTTTTATATCATTATACACCTATAGAGGGATACCTAACTATAAAATTTCACCTTAAGCCTAATCCAAGTCATTAATGTTTTTTTTAAAACTTGGTAAGGTCCTTCAAGCTTGAAAATATACTTGGAATTATCATTTTTTGGAAGTGAAGTCACTTTTTACATCAAAACATGTATATGACATTGACTGAGTTTAGTGTATAAAAGTGCATTTTAAGATCTCCCAACAACCATCCTCTTTGAGTCATCTACCCTTGATCATTTTCAAGTTTATTGTCACATATATAAGTTACAATTAAATCATATTAGGATTCTTCAAATCTCTTTGAAATGCTATTATGTGATTTCTACAAGAGGACCAGGTGCTCTATTTTCATAGATTAGGGATTTGATCCCTAAACTAGTCACTTGCCCTTGATCAAGATAGCTCCTTACTACCCTTTGTAAATATATTACTCCACATGAGTTTTATATGATCAAAATAACATGTTATGACTATAAGGTCAACCTCTCCATGTGATTCAACACTTCAAAACAATCACTTAGCTTTCTATTAAGCCACCTATAGGTGACTATTCTAGTATGTAGCCATAAAATGCAATTATGGACAATGGGAATTGGTTTTGACCATAAATTTAATTTTAAATTGATCTTTATACCTTAAAATTCATCATTTAAATTAAAAATAATAATTGGAAAAAGTATCAACACTTTATTTGCAAAATGAGTACCTCTTTCATGGTACCCTACTGCTTGTGTATAACAATCATAGGTAGATTGAATAAAAGTAGTTTATGAATGAAATCTATAGAAAATTTTCTTGGAAATTGATATTTAACAGTTTTTAAAAATAAATATAACATTTATAACATGTAAATAGACCTATCACAACCCCCTAAATCCATTTTCAAAGCATGATCATCTGGGAATGATGAAAGACTATGTGTTGCATCAAAAGTGTCTCTTCTTACAAAGTGAGATATTTGGAGTATCAAATAAATTTTAAATATGAAACTAATCATGAAAACCATTATGGGAGGAAATCAAACATGCTTTGGAACCAATATGACTAACTATATTGTATGAAATTGGCAAAAATAGAGTAAAACCTATAGGGTGCATAGATTAGTAAGCAAATTAGGAATGTTAACTTCTTAGGGATGCTTAATAAACCTAAAGACACTATTACTTTTTAAATAAAAATCAAATGTAAGCTGACTAAGTGTAGAATATACCCATAAGATCATTTTGTTTGAAACCCATTATGTTGATTATACTAATTACAAACTTATAAGTCACTTAAGTGTGTTCAGAAAGAAAAGAAAGGAAAAAAATATTTTTGGCTTATAAATGGAAGTTTGATATAATTAAAAATGGGTAAATAATCATGGGGAAATTTAAGATTCATATTTCAACATTTTCCATGTGGCACACTTCCTAAGGAGGCTGTACAAGTGCCATTTTCTTCCTCTTCTTTAAGAAAACTATCTTTTCTTATGATAAAAATACAACTTTCTATTACAAATAGTGGAATAATAATTATTAGGACATATTTTAGGTGAAATCACCCATTTGGAATTTCACATTTCCTAAGAAACCTATACAAAGCATTAAATGCACCTTTTTGACCCCTAAAATGACCCAAAATGATAAATGGACATAAAAACTAATTGACCAAAGCCAATATAACATTAATTGACATCAATTGAACTATAATAAACCCCATGACACTCTTATTACACCCCCTATAGACCTATAAAGTCAAGTTTTTACCTATAGGTGCCCTAATTTGACTAAAAAGTCATCTTTGGTCAACAATATCTTATATGCAAAAGTTTAGTTATTGCCTTTTCAATATCCTTTTTATAAATTCTAGGATGGTGGTATGGAGTGGTCATGACATCCCTCAACCATGGTTCCAAATGTATGGTACAATGAAATCCTTTTTCTATAGGTAATCCCCTTGAGGGATCTTTTTAAACCAACAAAGAACTTGTATCCCATGAATCTTGGTTTTTATACAAAATCCTTTCCATCCTTCTTGTTGTAACCACTTATGGAGTTATATTTGTTATTAATTTTAGAACTACCTCCACCCCATCTAATCTAAATATGAGTTCCATAGTTTAAATATTTATTGAGTACTCCCCTAGAGAATGGATCCACCATACACCCAAAACCACATCAATATCACTTAACCCAATAATATAAAAATCATCACAAACCTTATGGTCTCCAAAGGCTATGCCAAAATTTTAAATCTTATTATTGCATGGTGTATTGTATCCATCATCTAAAATAAATTTTAATCCTTCAAAATTTTCTTCTTTAAGTCTCCTTCTTCCTTCATTAATAAAATCATGGGTAGCACCACTATCAATTAACATGGTCAAAATTTATCCATCAATCTCTCCACGAACTCTAAAATGATGGTATCCATGTGCTCCTGATAAACATGAAATGGGAAGTACATGACATGATTTTTTTACTGAAAGATAAAATAATTTACATGCTTCTCTTCATTAATTAGCTTGTTGCCCAAATAAATTGTCCTTTATAAGAAGTCCTCTTAGCTATGACATCATTTCCTTTAATGTTCAACTTAAGATCCTTATATTTTTTACCTTATAGAATATTATTAATGGAGTGTAGCCATCCTTAATTCATAACCATGTTATTTATAATAGTATAAAATTCATTGTATGCCTTTTATTACCCATGGATATATTAAGTTGTCTACTTATCTGGTTGCATGGGATGGTGAATCTAGTTGCAACTATAAAATTATATCCATTAAAAAATTTAGCCTTTATGTGTCTTAGCTTATTTCCTATATCCCATAAACTTATGTACAAACAACCTTGAATTTTATAAATATTATCATGCCAAAAAATTTAAACTATATGGTGTGGTTGCAATAAATTTGTGTTGACCTTTCCATGCCATGAAATATTATTACAAAAATAGTCAAGGTGTTTACCTTTATTAGCTTATTTTAAAATATTCATAAAATCACACCCAAGATTAGTATCTACTAAGAAATTATTCTTATGCATGCCAATAAGGTCATCTTGATACATAAATTCAAAAATTTTAATTGGAAGATTCCCTTCAAATAAAAAAACCATACCTTCCATCATCTTAGTAAAATCCTCCTAGGGTTGCTTCCTTTCTATTTATGGAAAATCTAATTTTTCTTCTTGATCATCAACATGGATATTTGGTATGCCATTCTCACATAACATTTTCCCATCCTTGAATTATGTAAGACAACAACATTGTTAAAATTAAATCTTATAAGTCAATTAAATATTTTATTCTAAACCACAATCCTTACCTTCCATCTCTATGGTGGATTCTTCTATGATTTTCATTCTTTCACTTTCTTGTAAGATTTTTTTCTATTTTTTATTTGACTCATGGTCCATAATTTCTTTCTTGACCTTATCTTGTAATTTTGGCTCACATGTACTCATAACTATGTCTAATTCCACCATATTCTTTTTTGGCTCATTGGGAATTTTTTTCACTTCTACCTTTTCTTCTTGATTCACCTCTTATGCGATCTAAGATTTTCATTATTTCTCATAGAAGGGAGGTTTATTTCCCCTGAGTGGATTTATGGTTTCATCTTTATTTTAAGATATTGTGGATAGAACTAAATTTTGCATGTTATCTAGAAGGTTTTGAATTGAAGTGATCATTTTATCTTGGCTTCTTTGTATTTACACCATTTTATCTAGAAAAAGATCTACATTTTTTATGTATATTAAGAATCTCAAGAATCTTCCCATGATAAACAAATCTATATGCCCTATAGGCTAGGAAGATCTTAGCTATAATATCACTCTAATAACATCGATAGAAATTTTAACTCAAAATAAAGGAAATCTGAACTACTTTTACCCACAAACACACACACAAGGCACATGCACACACTTTATATAACTTTCACACTATTATTTCAAATGGAAGAGTAAAAAAAACATATATTTAGAATAATTAGATCTTGGAAACTCTCAAAATAGACTTGTATGTAAATAATTCTACCAAATGATATATTAGATTTGCTCATCGAGGATACGTCTAGTCCAAGAATAAATCATAATGCTATATAAATACATATATTATATGAAATAAGAAACATAGATATATTCATGTAGGTTAAAACTAGTCTGGGAGTAATATAAAATATAACTATTAATAAATATGAAAGACATAAACACAATAAATCAACCACTAAGAATGAAAATAGAAACACATAAGTTGAAATATGAAGGAGCTTGATTTGTAGATATAATACATGTATGAGACTTCCATAACAAAAACAAAGGGTTTCATCCTCTGATCTCCAAGAACCCAAGGGGTTTCATCCTCAAATCTTGGTTTTGAAGCACAAGTGCAACAATCTATAGAAAATAGTCGTAATGGCCAAAAAGATGCCAACTAGTGAAGCTACTTGACTTATATAATGGTTGGGGCACCAATCCCAATATCCCACCATGCCAACAAATAATAATAGAATGTCTCCATATTTTCCCTCAAAAATATCCCCACTAAAGATTTTTCATTTATTTCCTTATTTCATCTTGCTAATTTTACCCACAAATATTCTTTACTCCTTGGTTTTGGGGTGCCAAAATCCCATTCCTTGATTTAGGGAGAAAAACATCAATTTGCCATCTTTATCCACTTGCCCATAATATTCTCCATTTCCACAACTCTTACATCAATCATAGACTCCATCATAAAGTTTATATATTGTAACTCCCCCATTAATTTAGTATCATAGAATCTCCTAAACTTATGTCTCCATGCATGCAAGAGATCTTTGGAAACTCCATGAATTGTCCCTCAAATCATGTAAGAGTAAATCCACACCCCACTTAGAGAAATAAATTAATATTTTAATCTTTAGTGGCCCATATTTCAATAATATGAATTATATTAGACCAAAATATTAAAATAAATATTCCTAATTACTCACATTAGATCACCAAAAATATTGGAAATGAGCTAATTAGCCACCTTTTGGATTTTATTGGAAATGAGATGTTACAAGGATTTGAAACCCTCTATAGTGATATTATTTTGTAATAGACACCTTAGTTAGGTCTAGTGGGTCCATATTGGTCATGACCCCATTTGTGTAATTGTACCAACAATAAAAATGGTTAGTTTGATTTATATTTTATATGCTAGGATTTATTTATATATCATCTTCACTTCTCCTTGCATATAGTTTCCATGCCATCCTTGGGTCTTGATCTTTCATCACCAAGATTAACAATCTATGAGATAGATCATTAAAGTCTTGATATATCATGCTTCCCAATGTCTAAGGTCTACTCTAATGTAGTCATGCCTTGTCTGGGATTTGAGTACTTATTGTTAAGGATTTCTCATCACTATCGTAAGAGCTACCAAAAAGTCTCAAATGGATTCCTTATTAATATGATTTTTAGTCTTAACTACCATGAAATCTTGTCAAGAACATTTAGGATTAAAACTCTGGTGTTGTAATCTTGATACTTAGTTATACCTTACACGTGAACTTGACTTCTTGTCTTCTTCTATTAACCACTCCTCGTAGCTTATGAAGCCTTTGAGATCACTCACTAATCTAAAATTATATTCTTGATTTAATTTTAGATCAGTCAAGACTATCTCATGTATCATCAAGGAGTAAGAAGCTACTTATTTTAATAATCATCATCCTTTATTGACTATGAGAGGGATTAATCATGTCAAAGTATTTGTAATTCTAATCATAACCTTGTAATCATTAGTTTGGATGCTCTTGATTCTTCCATCCTCTATCATAGCTTGTTTGATAGACCTTGAAGTTCAAGGCTTCCATAAAATTTTTAATTGAGTGTTAAGGACTCATATTCTCTATTTTTAATCATATCAATTTTTCATGGTATCTTTGTTAGGTGTCTTTACACTTTTTATTTAGTTTTAGACCTGTAATTCTTCTTTCTTAAGCTCAAAACCTGTTAGAACATTGGAACTTCTTACGCATTTCTCCCTCCATTTGTTGACTACCAACTTATTAGTCTATGGAGGTATTAAGGCTTAATTTTATGTCCTAAAACTTCTTGGTCATCACCTTACATGTACAAAACTTTATAACTCACCACAAAAACTTGTTTCTTTTTTCTTTTAATCCTATGGATGGTTTTAGATTTGTACCCCTACCTCACTATCTCTTGACTAATGACTTGATGCTCCATATGTTTTTATATCCTTAGAATTAATTAATGGTGTATATAACTTATGATATCTATTTATCTTAGTTTTATATCACTCTTCTTGTAATTCTCTTTATACCCATATTCTAACTCTTAGATGGATCAAAACTCAGAGTTGACAAACTTAAACTATGATTCTAGGGTTTGTAGGTCTTGAAACTTAATTATCTTAATTTTTAGGCCCTATAACACATTTTAATCACTTCACACACTTGGAGAATATCATCTACCAACTCCACTAAAAATTTGGTCAATTTTGGTTAGATGGAACAAAAGATACAAATCTTTCCTATAATCTGGAAACTATAGATACAGAATATAGTCCAACATAGCTCAAGAGTGGTGTTTTTTTAATACATTACCTTTTAGTAAATTTTTAAGGTATTAATGATGAATCTTGGATCTTATACATTTATATTTACTTTGTATAATTTTCCCTACCATTGGAACAACTCTTATTGGTGATTCAATACTCCATATTGATTGTCCACATGATTAGCTCAAGACCAATCTTGTAGATTAAGATATTTTTTTTCAATTTTGATATTATTTTGTATAATACAATGGTTTGTGTTCTCATTTAACTACCTTGACTTAATTATATATTCATGTAGGTTCTCTCATTCTCAGATAGTAAGGCATAAACAACTCTTCCATCATTCCTCAAATCTAGGCATGCCCTTTAAGGTTTTGAGAACATGATCCATTCTTGGAGAATCATTATAGACATTCACTTCATTTGAAAGTGTCTTCAAACTTGGATGAAAGCCCATTATGAAGTTATAGAATGTACTTATTCCTCTTGCAACTTCCTAGATCATGTTCCAAGCTAAGAAGAGGATTCTTCGAACATGAAGGGTTAATGCAATTAATTTTGAACTCTACACCATCTCTATAGGCCTATGAATGATTATAATTATTCTCTTCTCTAACATGAATATTTCCTTGGTTCCCTCTATTCTAGGTCTTAAATAAGGTTTTTATCCTTTCTTCTATTAGACTAAAATTTCTTAAATGTTAGGATGCATCTTTGAGACTATCCCTCTCTATTGAAAAACTCACTTTTGTATGTAGTCTATAGAGGTCCCTAACCAAACATGATATTTATTAAAACCTTATTGAATTCATTTAAATTGATGTTCTAGAGGATAATATCTCTTTAAATATTCTTAGGAGACCCCATCTCTATGTTATCAACGTATGTTCTTATCCATCATTTGATACTTCATTAGAGATCTTGATTATTTTTTTGATCCCTCTCTATTGAAAAACTAACTTTTGTATGTAGTATATAGAGGTCCCTAACCAAGATTTATATTTATTAAAACCTTATTCAATTCATTTCAATGGATATTCTAGAGGATAAGTGTTCTTGAAATATTCTTATGAGACCGCATCACTATGTTAGCAACCTATGTTCTTGGCCACTATGTGATACTTCATTAGAGATCTTCATTATTGTTTTGAAGGAACCATAAAACTTAGAGAATGATCATGAGGGGTTTTAATAGTTTTAATTTTGTTATTTTATATCTCAATTCAAGTATAAACTAATATGTCATCATGATGCATTCTAACCCTTATAGGCATGTTGGTTTTCTGAGCCTAGGAAACTTCACATTTGGCTAGTGGGCCTTATAATTTATAAGATGAATGATTTATAAAGCTTGTTTACAAAATTGAGATCATAACTCATATCATGGTTATAAATTAGAATGAATTTAAGAGTTTCTTTAGTATGATGACTCTTTTTGAACAAAACCATGATTCCTTTCCCTAACATAGTCGTATAACTCTATTAGAAGATCTTGAGATTTAAATATGACATTAAAAAGAGATATTAGAGCATGCCTACCTATCATAATATTACTTAACAATGTATTGGGATAGGAAATATCCCTAAAATTCATAAGAAACCATATGAATGTTTGAACTTAGAAATGTCACTTCCTTCTTCTCTATAGGTTTTCATTGTTGATCTTACCCCTTTTAATTATATTACATCTTCCAAGATGGTATGAGATGTGAAGGGGAAATTTTCCACCTACCCCATGGTTCTTCTATCCAGTAATAGTTCCTTAACAAAACCTAAATAAACTTTATGCTCATTGTATACATGTGCTCTTTCTTTGAAACTAAGATGCCACCAAAACCTAGGAGGTTTGGGACCTAAAGGACATACACCCTTGAAAATTGATATTTATGCAAAGTAGGAAGTTGTCTAATTAATTATATCTCTATTTATCCTTTAAAAATATTCCTAAAATGCATTGAGGACCTTTATCTTGACTTGAAAACCTTTGAGTTTTCATATTTTATTGAGACATTAGTATTCTATTTTGGAGTTAACAACCTTGAGTTCACATTCTTGTTTAAGTTTCATGGAGAAATAAAATGAGGTATATGTGGGTTTGCCATTATAATCTCAAGGAAAACCTTCTCCACATTGTTTTAATCCTCCATAACTTCCTTGCAGGCCTGTTTAATGTCATTGAAGATTCTTGCCTCTCTAAAACTGCTAAAAACTAACTTCATCCAAGAACATGAATCTTCTACTCATTGTGAAGGACTTGGGATTAAAAGAGGAATCATTGGGTGCATTAAATACATATTTACTAGATGAATAAAATGTTAAAATGTATTTCATTTGTGCTCATGTGGTGTGCAAGCCTATGTGTTTCACCCCAAAACTAGAACCTCTCCTGAAACATCATAATTTTTAGGTTCTATGGGCTTGTAAGCATTTTTGGAGGATCTTGGGAGGTTACATAGACCATTTTTATTCCTTAAAATCTTCCACAATAATGATATACTATACATTTACCATAATTTTCCTTCTTAATCTTTAAAACATGTATCTTTCTTCAAAGCTTACATAACCCTAAAAACCCTTGGTTGGCCCTTATGACTTGCCATGTATTAAAGGTATCTTAGAGAAAATTTACAACATATTAAAAAAAAATTAACTTCATTTTGTCCATTCAAACAAACATGAAACATCATAAATTAAGTTCACAATATTATGGTTTAAGAGGGTTTTAGAACCACCAATGGATTTTTGCATGAACACACAAGACTTGAGACTTATAAGTAAAACATAATGAATAAAAATGATGGTAAATAGACCCATTAAAACTAACCGAGAACCACTCTTTTCCATGCATCAATATAAAGAATATTTCCACCAAAACCATGCTCTGATTGATGACTTTGGAAGAGTGTTTCTTATTCTTATCAATTATTCATAGATTTATCTTATTTTTTATCTCTCCATACATGTATTAAATTTTATTCAAGACCCCTTTCTCCCTCTTTAATGTTCATACTATTCCATGCATCTTCTCAGCTATTTTGGCACGCTCTAGAAAATAGCCTCTTTAGGCCTATAAAGGAGCTCTTAGGTATGTTTTATCCTGGTTTGAGATCTCTTGACCATGGATATTATCTATAAGACTTATGATGAGGTTTACATGATGTTAATGACTTATCATGGCTGCAATATAACCTGTAAATTTTTGTGTAATTATATACCCTTGAAGAAAACCCCCAAAACTCCTCTTTTCTCATGTTAAATCTCCATTTTTAAAGGTTTTTTCTACAATTTTACTTGATATGGATGGTATTTATCCATGAATATACCTCCATGTCATTTTGAAATCATGAAAAAATCTTTAACCATTAAATCTACATGCCCATATTGAAAATGGGATGGTTTTGGCTAGTAAATGCATTTTTCCACATTGAAAGGGAGAATAATGACCACAACAACAACAAAAATGGAAAATAAGTCATTTAATTCCATTTGAATCTTAATTTTATGGATTTTTGGAGATTTTAGGGGTGTTAAATGGCCTTCAAATGGATTAGGATGAGTCTCTTCATCTA
>JARHVA010007181.1:397500-410000 GCA_037957365.1 Torreya grandis | reverse complement strand
TGAGTATGACATTGATGTATGGGAGTTAGGAATGAAAATGTATGAGTAGGATAGTTTATTTACTTTGTAAAAATTGAAATTTTATTATATGTGATTAATAGTGATTTATAATAGATTGAGTTCATAACTAACATACAAGTGCGTGATAATGGAGAATAAAATTTGTTTAGAGATGCACATTTAATGTAAGATACATGTAGGTTAATATTGGCATTGCCCAGTGTCAAATGTCATATTTTAGTATTTACATAACCATGAACCCTCTTTATTTTAATGATGTTCTTCACTAAAGTCTATTCTAAATTAAATTCCATTGCATATGTCTACTATCACTTAGAATTTCATTATCATGGAATGCAATATGAGTAAGTAATTTATTCCTCATATGAACAATCCATTCCAATAAAACTATCAATTGGATGATAATTATAAACCCTTTTCATTTATTATTCATGTGAGTATTTAAAATATAATTTTTTTGTTATTATGATTTTGAAGAGCGTTAGTAAAAATTTGAAAATGTTAATTTGGTTGAGCCTCTAATTCACTCATTTTTTCCCTTCTAGTTTAAGTTGGTTGTTATGAATTATTATTTTTTTAATTATTGGTAAATAGTTTTGAAGGGACCATACCTAGAACAAGAGGCTCAAAAGCCAGAAAAGAAAGGAAGCATGAAGATACAAGAAGGCTCAAAATATAGATAAAGTAGGAGTACACTCTAGGACATAAATAAAAGAGAGAACGACACCCTTGTTTCAAAAACATCCAAAACCCAGAAGACATAAAAGATAATAGTAGTAGGGAACAACTTGCCAATGAAGGGTACCAATGTAGAAATTCAACAAAAACTCCATAAAACCAAAGAAATGTCCAAGAAACAACAAATCAACCAAAACAAGGAGTTATAATGATCAAAATCACTTAGTGAACTTGTTAAAACTATTCTTTAGTACCTCTAAAGCGTTAAATAGATTAAGTGTAGTGATTTGAGAAGGGTCTATATTTTTAATGGTTACTAGAGCTAGATTATTTTCATTACCTCCCTTATACAAACCTAGATGTAAGGTGTTGATGGTGCACACTTATTTCACTTAAAACTCTATAAACTCCAGATGGCTCAGTGAATAGCTAAATGAACCATTTGCCTACTCTTAATTTGGTTCATGGTGTCCTCCATATATTTCATTCTCTTGAGAATGTATTCTATTTTGGTCTCAAATAGGGATGAATTTTCCAATTTCTTCTTTTCCTTTCCACTACACTTGTTGATCTGAGTGATCTCCTTCTTGAGATCACTAATTTCTTCATCAAGTTGTGTAATTTGACCATTGTGCCCACGATCCTTGGGATGGGAAGGAATAAAGTTCATATCATCTTGCCTCATGTGAATAAGATTCTAAAATATGTCAAATTATTTACCTCTATGAGAATTAGGATCTAAACCCTTATCTTTGTTTCTACTCCTATGAATCCTACTAGTAGAGGGAGGAGGCAAAGAATGAAGGTTGGGGTTCTTAGACCTAGCCCTACTCTGAGAAGGAGGATCAAATAGGGGAAGGGGAAAAGAACTATTAGTAATGATAATTTTGAAATGATGATGAAAGATAGAGATAACCCCTTCATGAAGGGGTTGGGCATGCTTGTGAGCCTAAAAATCAAGAATTAAAGCCTCCAAAGATTGTAAGATGTATTAAGGAAAATTAACTTTAGGGCCTTTATGGAAATTGTTTAGGAGAAAAAGGTGACGAAGTGAAATTATTTTTTACCTAACTTATAATGTGATAAACCTAAAGCATGTAGGCCACCACATCAAGAGGAGTAAGGAGAGAGGAATGAACAATGCCAGCTTTAACAAATTCCAAGGCGTTATGAATGAAATGTTATATCTTATGTTTAAATGGAATAATTCCTAGAATTATTTGATAATTATAAATTATAATTATTAATAAATTTTATTTAATTATGAAATTATTTTATTCATGTTAGACTTAAGAAATCTCCTGAAAATATATTTTGGAGTTTAACTTGAAGTAGTGGATTTTCTAAGTTACAACTTTTGGGTAATATAAGATTTGAAACTGATTGGTATATAACATTGAAAATAATCTTTAATTCATTATTTGGTTTAAATACATTTTCATTGAATCTAGATTGTATTGTTTCTTTTTGAAAACTTTAGACCTTTAGTATTTGAAGAATTTAACCTATACTTAAGCACTTTTGGATCTAGAATAATGAATCAAAAGTATATAATTGCATGTTGATGTTAATCAAAATAATGCAAAGTATTGGCTACAAATTTGTCCTCTAAAATTAAATTTAAGCATTTTTGGAATATAATTTTATACATTATCACATATATATAATGAATCCTATTAAATATAGTCTTAAATTGAACAATAAATTCACTAATGGTTTTAT
Source organism: Torreya grandis (assembly GCA_037957365.1). Taxonomy (NCBI): domain Eukaryota; kingdom Viridiplantae; phylum Streptophyta; class Pinopsida; order Cupressales; family Taxaceae; genus Torreya; species Torreya grandis. The sequence continues at coordinate 407,579 of JARHVA010007181.1, read as the reverse complement.
TGTCTTTGCTTGATCTAGATAAAATTTTACAAATATTACATTCATTTCAATACTATTTTGAAAATGGGATATGAATCTGGATCAATGTAGACACTAAGTCTTAATTATATAGTACTTTAGTCTTGTATAATTGGAAATTACTTATAATGGTTGTACCCTCTAGTTCCTAGTACATTCTTGATGTTGTAAAGCTCACATCTAATATTTCTTATGTCTATTACTTATATCTTTATCTAACCATATTTTATTATGATGATCAGACCTTTCTTACTACTCAATATTTTATAAACCCAATTATTATCATCATCAAAAAGTCTTGGACCTATTTTTATTTTCCATATTCATAGACACTTACGTCCATATTGGATTCCTACATTGAAGCTAGAGTCTTGTGCCAAAATAAGTGTCTAGTTGCCTAAAGTCATTAAATTTTCAAATAAAACATATCCTAAAGTTAGATTAGGTGATTAAATGTGATATGTCTATAAATTTTTTTGGTATATAATAATATCAACCATCATTCATTCCACACTTATCATATACCTAGCAACTCACAAGGCAAATTTCCAAAAGCATTCAATTAAGCATTCAAATCACTAAAGCTTCCCTATTATTTCTTATTTCAATATAAATCATAGGGAGACCACATAAATAAGTCTAATGTACTAAAGGATCATTCCATAAGCCATATTTTCTATGTTATAAGCTAGGTTACTATATTCAGTTGCTTATTATATGTTGCATATTGATACACACAAGAGCCAACACATAGGGTAAAACAACATAAGTATGGGGCCCTCTTTAGATATTAGATATTTAAGAATCCCATATTTAAATATGGGTCCTTGTGTAAAATAAACACCATGTGCCCACTAAACCATTTTATCCATAGTTACTCAAAGGGTGATAAAACTAGGTTTTGATCATTTGATAAAGAGTGATAGCGTATGTATGAGATCTGAAAACACTAGAATAATGGTAAAAAATACCTAAACGTGTTTAACCTTAAATTTGAATGTGGATTATACTTGGGTAGATAGGGTTAATAATATATAAATAAAAATGCACAAAAGTGATCATTAGATCTATAGCATGCCAATTAAATGTTAAACTCAGATATAATATATGTTGAATTTATTAGACTGAGATAGGATAAAAATATTAATTAAAATTATGATAGATATGGAATTGATAAATAAATAATGAAATTAATTTGTTCTAATTCTAACATAGTTATGGATATAGAATAGGTAGGATGTAGGTTAGAATAGATTATGAAATAGTTGCCAAATTATGGGTTCAATGCTTCTAGATCCATAAACCCTAGCATTAGCATTGGATGGTAGCATCAATGATACTATATGAACTATATGTAGGTGTCCTATATAGAATAAATTCTAGAAAAGGATGGTACCACCTGAATGCTTTTTAGTTTTCCTTTGCCTTCACTCTGGTAGATTTAGATTTGAGTCATTGATTGTCATGCATTATGAAATTATAAAACCCTAGTTATTCATCTTCATAGTGACCTTACAAAAAATGGGTTAGTGGGCTCATCGTGTAATTATAATTCCAAATACCTCTCTATCAATGTTTTTTTATTACATATCCACTACTCTGAATACATCCTTAGACTAATGTAGTTTTCCCCTATGTGTTAGCTTGTGTGTGAATCATATTATATGTAGAAATTAAGTGAAACAATGACCTAGCTTGTAACTTAGAAAATCAAGAGCTTAGGCTACTCCTTTAGTAATTCATACTCATGTATGTGTTGTTCCTATGACTAATATGAGAATAGGATAAAATATGATAGATTCTCTTTATTGAGTACTTGAATGAATGTTTTTTAGAAGTTGCCTAGGTCTGTGCTAGGTAAGGAATGAATGAGGGCTGATCTTGTATGTATAAAAATTTCTTTGGAGAAATAACTCACATTAAAACACTTAGGCTAACCATTAGGATACATTTCATTTTTAAATTAGATGACTTAATGTTATGTCCTTAACCATTGGTTTGTCTAGGGATATGTGTCACTGACATGGGCTTACATACCTTTTTTATTTACATTTTACATCTATATATGTTCTTAGATAGGTCATACTATGGAATAACCTTGGCTAATTAGACTATATATAGGAGGTAGTGGTTAGTCTTTAAACATAATGTGTGAAGTATTCTGCTAATAGTGCATTATTTTGGATGTTGCCCCCTCGAAGTGGCTTTGTTAGATTATCAAGTATTTTGTTTTGTTGTCAACTATCACTATGTAATATCTCATATTTTATTATTCTATGAAATATACAATCATTATGTGTGAATATATAAGTAATTTCATTAAAATTGGTATCAAAGCTTTGATTTGGGCAAGTTTCTTGTGGCAATTTTTTTTGGATCTAGTGAGGCCTAGCTTCTAGGAGTAATGAAAGAAAAAAAACATAACTTGTAATATGGGAAGAATTAATTTTTTTGTCAGCACAGTATTGATCAAAATGCTTTTTTGAAAAAAAATATTAAGAAAAATAAGTCTGGAATTTTTTTTTCCCCTTGCACACTTGTAGTCATTGGATTCATCTTAGCGAGATGATCACAATTGTGTATTCTATTATTACACTTTTTTGGGGGGGTCAAAACCCTTCTAGGGTTATTTTATGATATTTCCTTCAAATTGGGGAAGAAAAAGGGCACCATAAACTCTTAATACTCCTACCGATGACACGGAATCTAGAACTTCAGATTTGATGATTTCTTAGCTTCAAAAGGACATAAAAAACATGGTGAGGCATGATGACTTTGTTGCAGTCCAAGCTGATGTTTCAAGGATGCATGGAGAGATTAATGTATTTCATAGTGAATTTCAATATATATATATATATATATATATATATATATATATATATATATATATATATATATATGTAATTATTTGCCCTCGCATCTTAGTTTTAGCCTAACAATCCTCCATTTCAACATTCAAATCCTCCTCTCAACAACTCCTATACTAGTATGAAACGAATATTACGAAAAGTGGACATGCGTAAGTTTAATGGTAATGATCCTCTCACTTGGATTAACTAAATTGATATTTTATTTTTGCTACATCAAACCCCTAGTTCTCAGAGGGTGATGGTGGCATCCTTGTATATGGAACATGAGCAATTCATTTGGTATCATTGGTTATATGCTCAAAAGAAAAATAATGGTGATCCTATTACATAGACTATTTTTATTGAGGATTTGACAAATAATTATTAGAATAATGTCTCTAAGAAATATTTTAACAAATTATCCAAGCAATAACAAATAGGACCTATGGAGGACTATATTCATCAATTTTAGAATCTCTTTTTAAGGGTAGAAAATATCACTAAGTGAAATTTGATAGATCTATTTTTGGGTGGCCTCAAAGATAACATCTAATACAAAGTTATAATGTTTATCCCATTATTTGTATCAAAATCTATCCTTAAGGTACATATGATAGAAGAAGGTCAAAAGGAAAAATGTCACTATTGGTCATGATCACAACTTTCTAGCACCATCATTTCCATAGCCCACCAAATTAACACAACATAAAATTGAAGAGAAGCAATCCAAAGGGTTGTGTTATGGTTGTGATAGAAAATGGAGCAAAGACCATCACTATGATAAGAAGAAGCTATTTTACATTGAAGGTACCAATGACGATGAAGAGGATACAGAAGTACATGATGTAAATGGAGAAGTTCCTGAGGAAGAATTTGAAGACTATCAACCTACTATTTCATGCCATGCCCTATAAAGTATTAGTACTCCCTAAAATATTAAGGTGATGGGTTTATTTAAGAAATAGAAGGTCACTATCTTGATTGATTTTGGGAGCATACACAACTTCATCCATAGTAAGTTGGTTTCTTGTTTGAACTATTCATTTATCTAGCTCTAAAATTTTAGGTTATGATTGTAGATGGTGGTATTATCAACTATTGAGGAAAATTTCATAGCATTAAGTTGGCCATGGGAGACTACTTATTGGATTCTCCTATGTTTACTATTCTGATGGGTGGAGCTGATATTATTTTTGGAGTCTAGTGGCTCACCACTTTGGGCACTATTGAGATGAATTTTCAAGAATTATTCATGCATTTTAATTCATAAAAAAGGACATTTGAGCTAAGATGATTAAAATATAAATCTACCCAAATTTTTATCTCCCATCAAATGACAATGATTATATATAAGGGTGATAAGGGATTTGTATCCTGCTTGTTTTCTATGGAAGTATAACCAACTCAGCCATCTCCACCTCTTGATCTATAGCAAATAATTGATACTCATTTTTTTGTTTTTAGAGACATGCCAAATAGACTTCCACCTAGCCACACACATGATCATGCTATTATTAGTGTAGGTTTTTATTTTTCCCTGTTATTTAATTAGGGAAATTATATTTGTGCATACATGGAGTTTTCCTACATTTGTGGGATAGGCTAGCTTATGTGGAGATGTGTGTCATAAATGTGTCATAGGTGTCATAATATTGTCATAAGTAACTCCCTTGATGGGAGTTACTTCTCTATTCTTAGCACCTTGTCACCACCTTTCATGGAGGAGTTATAATCTATTCTTGGGGTGCCTTGACCACCTTTTGTGGAGGAGTTACTTATGTGCTCTCTTATATGTATTCTTCACTTTGGCCATCTCATGTTAATCAGATATTGGGTTTTATCCTATTTATCTTGTGCAATTTATCTTCTTATATAATTTCAAATTGCTTTAGCATCTATGTGATGTGCACTAGCTTCATCTCGTGTGATTATGTCTCCATTGCATTTGCATTATCCAAATTATGGCAACAACTCTGATAGCTATCACACTTATTCCTAGTAGTACACCACCCAACATCAACCAATATAGGTATCCCTATGCCCAAAAAAGTTAAATTGAAAATATGGTATAATATATGTTGGATGAAGGAATAATTTTCCATAGCCAAAGTGAATACTCGTCACTAGTTGTCATGGTGAGAAAGAAAAATGACACCTGGAGGATGTGCCCTGACTACAAAGAACTCAACAAGTACACTATAAAAGATAAGTTTCCAATTCCTATCATTGATGATTTTATAGATGAATTTAATGGTGATCTTTATTTTACTAAGTTAGATCTATGTTCTGGGTATCATCAAATCAAGATCCATGATGAAGACATACCCAAAACTGCTTTCAAGACTCATGAAGGCCATTATGAGTTTTTGGTTATGTATTTTGGCCTAACAAATGCACCATATATTTTTAATATTTTGATTAATACTATTTTTAATCCATTTTTAAGGAATTTTTTTTGGTATTCTTTGATGATATCCTCATTTATAGTAAAAATTGGGCAGACCATTTGCAACATGTGAAATAGGTACTCTCCATTTTGGATCAAATTTAATTGTATGCCAAACCTTCTAAATGTACATTTGGGGTTGGTGAGGTTGAATATTTATGTCATTTGGTATCTTATGAAGGAGTGAAAGTGGATCCTAAAAAAATACAGTCAATGGTAGACTGGCTAATTCCTAAGACACTCGAGTAACTTCAGGGATTTTTGGGACTTACTGGTTATTACCATAGATTTGTCAAAAATTATGGTAGTATTGTAGCCCCACTTACCTCTTTGTTAAATAAATACTCCTTTTAGTGGATTGATGTAGCTACTAGGCATTTGAATAATTGAAATTGCCTATGTGCACTACTCCAGTATTGGCCACTCATTTTTTAAAGATTTTGTGGTTGATGTGATGCATATGGGTATGGTATGGGTGTTGTACTCATGAAATAGGAAGACCACTAACATTTTAAAATCATCAAATCAAGGGTAAAAATCTGCACAAGCCCATATATGAGAAGGAAATGATGGCCATTTTGCATGCAGTCAAATAATGGAGACCTTATTTTATGGGTCATCACTTTCAAGTAAAAACTAATCATGATAGTCTTAAATATTTTTTAAAACAAAGGTTGTCATCTGAAGAATAATAGAAATGGGTAACTAATATTACAGGATATGATTTTGAAATAGACTACAAAAAAGGCAAGGAAAATGTTGTGGTAGATGCACTATCTAGAAAAGATGAATCAGTTGAGGCATTATTATGTGTCATAACTATTTTGTAGGTAGATTAGCTAGAGGAAGCACGATCAGAATGGGAACATGATAATATTGATCATGATTTGATTCAAAATATTTAGTAGGGTTTAGATGTATTATAAAAATTCACATGGAAAGGTAATGCATTATGGTATAAAAATAGATTGTACCTATGTAACAATTCTCTTCTTAAATAAAAAATCCTTCAAGAATTCATGAAACTTAGATTGGGGGTCATTCAATATTTTTGAAAACCTATCATAGGATTAAGAAAGATTTTTTTTGGGAAGGACTCAAGGGGGATGTCTAAAAATATGTGGTTGAATGTATGATCTATCAAGAAAACAAAGGCAAAACCATCAAAACTCTAGGTCTTTTATAGCCTTTATCTATCCCTAACTATCATTGGGAAGAGGTCTCTATGGATTTAATTACAGGGTTAGGAAGATCTGATGGTCAAAATGGTATCATGGTTTTCTTGTATCATCTTAGTAAGTATGATAAATTCTTTTCATTATCCTAGCCATTTGTTGTTAGTATAGTAGCTTCTACTTTTCTCAAGATAGTTCAAAAAACTACATAGGACTTCTAAGACCATTGTCAGTGATAGAGGTCCCATTTTTACTAGTAATTTTTGGATTGAGATATTTACATATTTAGGCACTCAATTGGATCATATTTCATCTTATCATCCTTAATCTGATAGACAAATTAAGTTAGTCAACAAATGTCTGAAAGGATATCTCTATTGTTTTATTTTTGATAAACAAGATAAATGGGTTCATTGGCTGCCACTTGATAAATGGTGGTGTAATAATTATGTTCATTGTTCTTCCAAAATGTCTCCTTTTGTGGTACTATATGGATACCACCCTCCACCCATCACTTCCACCTTGAAGTTCCATACTAAGGTTCATGTAGTTGAAGAACATATTCACTATCAACAAGAGGTCTTTGCAAGTTTGCATGAAAATTTATCTATGGCCCAAAATCACATGAAGCAACAAGGAGATCAAGATAGAAGTGAGAGGAATTTTTATATTGGTTATTAGGTATTTTTTTCTTATAGAAATACAAACAAATTTCATTAAAGTAACAAAAAAGGATAATAGGTTGTCCCCTAAGTATTATGGGCCTTATCAGATCTTACAAAAAATTAGAAGTGTGGCCTACAAGTTATATTATCTTTCATCCACTTGCATACATCTAGTATTTCATGTATCATTCATAAATAAATTCATTAGACAAAGAGTTACCATTCAAATACAATTACCAAAATTGGATGAGGAAAGTAAATTTATTCTTGATCCTAAGGTGATCCTTCAATGATGCACCAAGAAACTACATTCTAGAGTAATTACAAAATACTTGATCAAATGGAAGAATCTACCATATGAATATGCCACATGGGAGGATGAAGAATTTATGCAGTAGCATCCAGAGTTGCCATAACATTGAGGATAACATTGTTTTTAAGGGGAAGGGCTTGTTATGCCCTTAACCATTAGTGTGTCTAGGGATATGTGTGGCCTACTTGGGATTAAATACTTATTTTATTTACTTGTTACATTTATCTATGTTCTTAGATAGGTCAACCTATGGAATAACCTTAGCTAATTAGACTATATATAGGAGATAGTGGTTAGTCTTTAAGTATCATGTGTGAAGTATTTTTCTAATAGTGTATTGTTGTGGAGGTTGCCCCCTTAAAGTGGCTTTGCTATATTATCTAGTATTCTATTTTGTTGTCAATTATCACTATGTAATCTCTTACATTTTCTTATTATATGAAATATAAAATAATTCTATGTGAATATCTAAGTAATTTCATTACACTTAAGGTCATTAGACACATAAATTAGGGTAGGACACTAGCATTGATGTAGGGGTGTAGGATTGATGTTTATATCCTACTAGTTATAAAATAGGTATATGCTCAAAACTTGTAGGGGCATAATATAAGCATATTTTAATCATTTTGGATAAGATATAAGATTTGGGTCATCAACATAATATTGATAAGACCAAGAGATAGGCCAAGGGGTACAATATAGGGTAGATTAGATACTTCTAAAAGTAATAAAATTATAAAACTAAGAGGAATAACCAAGGTCTAAGTTGACAAGTATAAATTATTGAGGTGTTATATAATATATAAATATCATATACATTCCTTATTTTAATCTATTAATGTAATTATAGGTTTAAAGGAGAATAAATGTGTATCTGGGTGTGTATAACACATTTTACCTTTGTGTCAGTCCAACTTGAGTGCTTTATCAATGACTGACCTACAACCAAGAGCATATTATAGTATATAATCAATGCTTATAATCAAAAATTTAAAGAGTTTGAAATTAAAGGTGAAAGGTTTCGAAGTAAGCTTGTGTATCAATGCAACTAAATTTCCTATTGGCAACTTGAATTGAAATACATATCATTGTGAATCAATGAAATTGAGATTAGTATATAACATATATGTATCAAGATCAAAGATGTATATGCCCTGAATGTTCACATGGCATGCATAGAGGAAAGGCCCAATATCAAAAATAATAATAGATCATATATCTTTATATTCATATATTATAATCAAATAGAAGTGTGAAACACGTGTATGTAGAATTAACTCTTGTGATATCCATCAATAGGGAACTAACACATAGATTCTAAGGACATAATAGAACATGTTTGTGATGAAAATGATTTTGGATTTTTGAATGTCTTTTTTATTTTTGGGTATTTTTGGAAAATTTAAAGTTTTATAATCAAGGAAGTCCCTATCAACAAAAGTCGTAGGACCACCTAGAAAAAAATTCAATCTTTGTTTATATCAAAGTACTTCCACCTCTTTAATGTTTCTATCTAATGATTTACATAAAGCCAATGGTGCAAGCAAATAATCATACCCATCATGTTATATGCAAATATTAGTACCCATATCAAGAAACATAACATGAATTTTTTTATTATCTATCTTAAAATTTCACTCAAACATCCAATTTTGTCCAAACTTTAGTTTCAAATGTGGTTTGTGGTCTAATATCCATATGGTGGAAGTTTCCAAAAGTGGGCCATAGGATATAGGTAACTGAATGTATCTTTGAGATTCTAGAATCAATGAATTGTATATTAGTTCATCTATAGTATGTCCTAATTATGTGAGAAATTAGGTGCCAAAATTTTTATCCCACTTTCTATTATAAAATAGAGATGGTGGAAATATACCCAATCAATATTAGCAGTAATATTTAAATCTTCATGTTTTGGTTGTTTTGAGAGATGATTATCTTCTGAAAGATAGGAAGTATTTTAAATTTTTATCATGTTGTACACAATGAATATGTGTCCTTAATTCTTATATTTATTCATTAGGTTATTCAATGCCTCACATTGATTTGTAGTATGGTCAATGATCTAATGATATTTATAATATGGTATATTGTCTTCTGTAGGTAGAATTCTACTACATGATATGTGTCTAATAGAAGGTAAATAAATAATTTCATGTTCAATTAGCATAGAAAACATGATATGTGGATTATCTTTCCATGTCATGATTTTTAAATTCTATTATGATGAAGACTTTTGAGAAGGCTCCAAATTATTAGCATGATGGATTTACATTTGACCTTTGTAAGTTTGACTCAATGTTTTCAACCAAGAGGGATTATGGAATATCAAGAATTTACATGTTCATCTTCTATTTTATATTTACCCTTGTATTTATTTAGTTTGGTATATTTGGAAAGTGGATTTAGCTTATATGTATTAGGACCAATATATTCAAATAAGTTATGTGAAAGGTGATCCACTAGTTAATTTTTTATTTCCACATTTTTTCATTTATCACTTCATAAGCATTTTCATCATCACTATCATATTAGTCTAAAACATGGCCATATATCTATTCAATGTTTACCAATAACCTACATTCAAACATTTGGGGTTGATGTAGTTTT
>JARHVA010007181.1:365000-392500 GCA_037957365.1 Torreya grandis | reverse complement strand
CATTACATTATAATTTAATTTTGGGTAGACCTTGGATAGATACAATAGAGATCATACCATATACATTACATTGATTTATAAAATCCATACTATTGTCACTTGGATTTTCACCATTTGAGGAGATGTCTTAGATATCCTCATCCAATTATCACAATTGAAATAATTCTAGGCTATGGGTAGCCTAAAAATGAGGATAATATCTAAATAGGGATAGTTCCCTTGGTGCATCACTTGTAAATCATTACTACACCTAAATTTATGAGGGAAAAGGGAGATAAAATTGAAAGTAAACTATCCTAAATAACGTGATACACCAAATTTTTTGATGAATACAAACCAGCTACATGTTACACATGAGAACAAGGGACTAACCAAACATACACTTCTCTAATCTACATCTTCTCACATCAATATTTCATTATGAGGTTGTGATGAATGTTTAGGCTAGGAGGAATAGACAAGAGGCATATAATGACACTATTTAAATATACTAACTTACTCAACCTTGACACATCAATAGAACACTTCACATGGCCTACAATAAGAATCTTTCCAACTACAAATAAGTGAGAGAATGAGACAACATGATAAAGAAACAAGAGTCATCACTAAGCAAGTTAAATCATATAAGTAAAAAAACACTATTAATAGTCATGTAAGAGGTAAAACTTAGTAGTATTTATTTATCTATGGTTTGTAAATGAGTAGGGATTCACCATACTCAAGTGGAACATAGTTTACAAAGGCCAAAATGGCTAGGTCTTATAGAACTTGAGGTAGCAAGGAGAAGAAATAAGTCCAAAGGTCACAAGGACATTTGTCATGCTGAGATAATGAGTTACTTATGCATGAGAAGAGGGTTTGAAATATACCATGCAAGGTCAAAAGAGACAAGTGGTTTCCCAAGTCATGAAACTCATGAAAAGTTGTGTGAAATTCCCTTTGTTAGCTTAGAAAATTAACTTCATGATTTATCCCTATTTGAACATCCTAAAACTTATTAAGGATAGGTATAATTATTGAAATGAGAGGGAAGGATTTCATACATGCTTATCTATGTATTGGTTTCTTTCCTGATCACCTAAAATCTTTTGTAAGTGAGCCATCACTACCTACACTCAAATAATTCGTCTTTCCCACACCTAGCACACTTGGCTTACAAAAAGACTTTAGTTTTCCATTAAAATACCTGAAATGGAGTGTATTACATGTTTTAGGACCCTCCATGGCCTTAGATCCACTAGACACACCTTAAAATAGCTATCACTTGGAGTTTTCATACTTCTCACCATCTTGTTCACTATGTCAGTTTTGACTGGCCGAGATGAAATATCTATTAGAAACACTTAGGAAATTTTCTAAGGTATTAAATTTACATTTTTATTTATCTAAAGTCTCAATATTCCTTCCAAATTTTATTTCATCTCTTGGAACCTCTTATAACCCATACAATACACAAAATAGTAAAAAATACCCTATTTCTTACCCCATCCATATAATTTTGTATAGATAATCCTGATGGTATGGATCCTTAATAATAATTCTACAACATCTAATCACTTTTCTAGGTAAACTATGCCATTTTGGTGTATTATATCTTTCATTTTCCACATCAGGTCTAGACTAAGGTTTTAAGAGGGTTTAGGCCTATTTATGCTCTTCAGCTTTGTTCATAAGGGTTAGACATTGGAATTTCAAAAAAAATCATCAAATGTGATCTTCAATTCCCCTATTAACCCCTCCAAGTTTCATTTACCTTCATGCAAAGCCTCTTGAAAGATGTGAGCATTTGAAGTTACCTTATCGAGCTCTTTTCTCCATTTCCTATAGGTCTGAGTTGTTTTTGAGACAAAAGTAGATTCATTTTTGAATTAACTACATACCAAGAGATTTAAAACCTATTTTATGACCTCAAAAATATTTTTTATTCCATTTTAATCCACTTTTAGAGCTGGAAGTGACATTGGTCTCATCTTTGGCACTAGGTTCAAATCCTTGTTGACATACTTGACTACAACTCTAAAGGTTTAGGGCATTATACATAGTTTACCCCATATATTTAATGTTTTATAATTATCTATTTTATTTAATTAATATTACCAAGTCACCCTATAAGCCTCCAAGCACTCATTCTCATCTCTTCTTCTCATTTACAACTAGGCCTAGTTGGAGCTTATCTGGTTGAGTTGTGTGCAAGAGATTTTTGACCATTTAAATAATATTGGGATTATCTGAGTGTTTAAGATCACCAATTAAATATCCAAACACATTGTAATATGTTACTTTATATCCCCATATCCTCCTATCCATTTTATTACCCATTTTGGCTTCATTTACTTCACTTGTTAAAGTCCTGATTTTCATGGTTGGCTGACCTCTAAGACAAAATAGTGAGGTATATCCATAATTTCCAAGGAAAAATTAAGGTTTGAGAATTTTTATTAGGTCCTAATTACCCTCTTCACCAAGGGGATAATTTAGACTCATCTATTTAGGCACTTTACCATATCAATCTCTCCAGAAAACCTCTAAAATAGGACTATATTTTGCATTCTCTCACTTTCACCTAAGAATGACTTCTCAAGGTTAAAACCAATGTTATTAGGTTACATAAATATTTTATACATATCAATTTCATGCTAAATAATTTTTAGATTGACTAAACCATACCTTTCTCCACTTCTAGCTCTTCCTTCAAGCTACAAGTAACATGGAGCTCTCCAAGTGTGACTGTACAGACTGTCTCACTATAAAGTCTGAGCCTGAGTTGCCAATTCAACATTTTATATTATCTTATAATTTTTGAACACTCTAAAAAAATTTATGATACATTTCAAAACTATTATCAAGCCTCCTTGAAACATTCTTAGTGTTGGAAATATTGTCATTGATGTCAAAGGTCTAGCATTATCAGTGATAAAGGCTCCATTGCATTTAATAGTGTTTTTAATATTCATATCTTGGATAATGTGTGTTAATATTTATTTAATATTAATTAAAATATTTTTTGTTGCATATAAGTCAAAATAAATCCCATGTAGAAGTTACAGATTCATGGGGAAAAATACAAAAGAGGAATGGGATGCATTTTCTCATGAAGAGTCATCTTGAGGAATTCCAAGAGTCACCATGTGAAGACAAAAGAGGGTATGAAAAATTTTTATATGAAGGGACACTTTGATGAATACGAAAAGTCACCAACATAAAGAAAAAATAGGAAAGTACATTTTTTATTATGAAGGATCACCATATGACTTTTCAAATGCAAGGATATGAAGGGTCATGCAAGTTTGGCACCATTTTCCATGAGGATTTAAGGGTCACAAAGGGTGAATGCCAAAGTTCATTTGGAAATCTATAAATAAAGGTTTGATAATCCATTATAAATATGCAAGAGAGTGTATGGTTTGTATTTATTTTTGAAGAGAGAAAAGTAGTAAAAATTATAGAGTTCTATCTTTTGTTGAGTAAGAAACATTAAGAGATAGTTGTGTTTTATACATAAGAGGGGTTGGAGATCCTATGGGTTTGTGCTCATGAATATTTCCAAGGGGTTGGTGCTCTTGTGGTTTTGTGATCACAAATAGTTATTGTTTTGGTGATAAAAAAGGAGTTGGTTCTCTTATAATTTGGTGTTTGTGAACTTTATAATTTGAGTTGGTGCTCATTCATATACTTGATATTGTTCTTTGTGGTTTTTCCCACTTTGGGTTTCCTCATAAAAATATGGTGTGTCTCTCTCTCTTGTGTGGTGCATATTATTGTTTCAATTTTATTACATATCTTAAATGTGTGGTTAAGTGGTTAAAGAAAAGGAATTTTACTAAGAAATAAGATATATAATATACTGATTCACCCCCCTCTCAGTATATTTCATACTTAGCACTTAGAACTTGCATCCTTCAACCTTCATCAAGACTAAGCACTCAGTTTTAGGTGCTCATAAGACCTTAAGAATCCAATGTGTAATCTTGTTTTACATTATTAAGAGCTTATAGAGACTACTCTTATCATAATGGAGATTTATAATATTTCCCATCACTTCAAACCCCATGTACTTTTTCCCATTCCTTGACTGGTCAAGACTGTATAGACTTTTCCTTATTGTGTTTCTTGTATTAGAGGGGGAGCCTATAGGTAGAGTTGTATGATTTAGAACTTATTTGCATTCCTAATGTCCTCCTTGAATTTATACAGACCATAATATAGCTACACTCATTCATTCTATGCATGAAATGAGGTCCATCATCAAGGCTATCTAGCTCAATCCCCATGATAACCCTACAACCAGCTTGTAGGTTACATTTGTGATGAAAAAGGAACCTATAGGTAGAGTTTTGAGGTCATATCTAGTATATCATACTCTTTAAAGTATCATTACATAATGAATGCTCTTTCCAACTATCTATGACCTTATAAACATAGTGGCATGGTCTAGTTATACAACCCTAGGGTGAAGAGTCTAATCAGAGCTCAAAGTTTGTAGGTTTCATTAATGAACTTTAGTGAACAAATGTCATGTTAGAGCCTCTTAAAAACTACTTTCCTTAAGTCATCTACCCTCCATCTCTTTCAAGGTTCTTTTCCTATGTGGAGACTACATGGCATGCTCATTTAGATGCACTAAAAATATTTCTAACCCTACTTTTTGATAATAACCAAATGGTAAAGCACTCTATTTTCATCTTTTAAGGAAAATGTCCTTGAATATAGTCATTTACTCTAGGAAGTAATTAAAAATTCCATTTTCTAGCCTATCCATTCAAGTAGGTATAATATTTTATCTACAACACATTAGTAATTTAAGTATGGTTCCCTTACCTATTTCAATCCTTTCATATAAGATTTGTCATGCTCTACTAATGCCACATGTATGTGGGCATTTTCACATACATAGGTAGTGAATATAAATTTATATAGTTAGAAAGAGATACATATTGGTGATCAATCTTAGGCCCTCACCAAGCTTCCAATGTAATCTCAATACTATAGGATATTGAAACACCTATCAATACTTCCCTTTCAACATGACATATTCTAGAGGGCACTTGTAGGTGAACTTAGGTTGTATGTAGGTAGTGAACTTGAAATTATTCTTGTACCAAAAGGAATGGATTCATAATCAATTGATATTCTCACCAAAGTATCTACATGAAACATCGTGATATCTTAGGTCTTGGGACAAGTTCATACATCTCACTTTTAATGTTTTCACTTCTTATAGGCACCTATAGGTGCATATTTCTATCATATAGTTTTATATGTGACTAAGGTACTAACACAGTCCTTTCTTATGCTAAGTGAAGGTTGCTATTTTATTTTATTACTATGAAATTATGTTAAATATCATGATATTTTCATCACACCTCAATGAATCATGATAATTAGGCTTCATGCACATGATTCCCTATGACTATAAGTGAGAATGAGCAAGGAGTTGACTGTGAGAAATGGTAATATTAAAAGTTGATGAAATCATGGTTTGAAGAACCAAACATGAAAATAGGTGACCATATGACATTAATACCTATATAACACCACATTCCATCTACATGAGACCTCTGTAGGGAATTAATATTCTACAAATAAGGAAAACTTTTGACTGAGACCTTGCATGGTGACACCTTCTTACAACATGAGATAAATTGCCTATAAAAACACCATGAAACATGAAAAAAAAATTCATATAGTTTTATAAGAGATACAACATCTTTTAGACTCAACATCACCAATTGGATTGTATGAACTTGTTAAAATTGGAGCAAAACCTATAGAGTGTAGGAAATAGTGATCAAAACAACATAGTGAACTTATTAGAGATGGTTCATAAAGCATGGTTAACCAATCCTAGAAATATTATTATGTAAATAGATATCTATGAGTGTAATTTCAAATCCCAATTGTGTTTGACCTAAAACTTCTCCAACTGTCCATACCAAGCATAAACCTACTAACCACTACTATGTTTGTAGAAGGGAAAATAAGGAGCATAGTGTTTTGAACTCAAAATTAGTACTTCCATAGAATTTAGATCATGTAAATGAGTATGGTCAAGATGAAGAGTCATTTTATGACCTTTTCCCATATGTCACCTTCCCCCATGAGCCGTACAAGTACCAAACTCTTCTCTTTTCAATTTGTTTCTTGACCTTCAATTAGATAACCTAAAATATTCAAATGGGTGTGACATTCTTGATAAGGAATGTGACTTCTTGGATGTTTTAAAGGAACTTAGTACACCTAGATACCTTATAAACCATGTTACTTACATTTATGACCCTTAAAATGACTTTAAAAGGCATAAGGATTAATATGATTAAGACCAAGGCTAATATATCATTAAATGAAATCAAACGACCAATAATGTACCCCATGGAAAAATATTAGACCCCTAAAACATCTAAAAAGTCAATTGTTTACCTATAAGGGTCTCAATTTGACCTGTAAGGTCAAATTTGGTCAATACATACATAATGGGAATTTATTTTGAATGCCTATTAATGATGAACCCTTCAAATTTTGTAAAATGATACATTAAAATATAGACAGCATCCCTATAGAGGTTCCACATTAACAATGTATTTTTATTGAGAATATACATAATTTTTAAATATATGATTCATGTAAAATTGGCTCCTTTATCTCTAAATGTAAATAAATCACCACACACTAAGATGCACATAGATACACATCAAGAACAAGAACCATTTCTAATGATACAAAAACCAAAATAAAATCAAACAATTAAGTTAGCTTTACTGATCAATACTGAGCCACAAAATGGCCATGTTCTAGATTACTATGATAATGATGATTATCTAGCCCATGATATGACAAATGAGACAT
This sequence comes from Torreya grandis, assembly GCA_037957365.1. NCBI lineage: Eukaryota > Viridiplantae > Streptophyta > Pinopsida > Cupressales > Taxaceae > Torreya > Torreya grandis. The sequence continues at coordinate 385,654 of JARHVA010007181.1, read as the reverse complement.
TGAAAAATAATAATTTTAATCCACTTGAAAACATTTTATATAACATATTCACACCTAAAGGTCCTAGTACATATAATTTAAACTCACCTAGAGAGGATACAAAACTAAATCAAGATAAAGGTAAAGAAAAAATAGTAGATGAACTTCTAAATGTTTGTTATTCCATACATACATCTTGGATATACAGATTAAGTCAACCTTACAAGGGTCAAATTTAAACACACCATGTAAATTATGTGGAGGTATCTCATAAGACTTCACAACAAACTCTACTAATCATAGAAATCCAAGATATTATGGATATAATATTTTCTATGTTATTTGAACATAGGATGATATGATTACCTCCTAGTAGGAACAAATTAGGTAGCATAATTTTTTCCTAAATATGGATTACCATATTGTAGCTATCATCAGATTAATGGTCATCATACAAATAAATATGAGGAACTAAAAAACACAATTCAAAAATATAAGATTAAAGGTCACATAAAAATTGTTTCCAAGAATTGGAAAACACACAATAATTCCAAAGCTTCATAGAAAAACCATACTTCAAAGTGACCAATGCATGCAGATCTAACTATTACTATTAATATTGAGGGGGTATATTTTTAACATCTCAAGTTTTATAGGAAAAATTGGGATATAATTTGTATCATGAAATTTATTCAATAATTGGGACATAATACAACTAAATTAACATAGTCTCCATTGATGCCATAATATCATGGGTACATCCAAATAAAAATAGCATGTGGACCATAGGTGGTCCCCATGTTCATATGGATATTAGATTGGGACACAGATTTGACATTAAAATTTGGACAACATTTGTTTATCGATTACAATGTAACATTGAATATTACAGAGATGTGTATCACCTTTTACCACGAGGGACATGAATAATTGCCTTCACCATGATGGATATGGATAACCCTCCCCATTGATGGATTTCAAAAAACCATTATGTATAAAAATTGAGTAGGTGACCATGTGTAGCTATAAACAAAGGTTAAAAATTTTCTCAAGAGATCCTACAAATTTTAATGATGAAGACTTCTTCAATTAGTCATTTATCCCAAAAATATATAAAAAATTAAAAAAAATCCAAAATCTGAAAAAGAACTCAAATTTTACATGTTCTATCATCCCCTTGGCATATATGTTGTTATTTCCATATTTTTAGATAAAATATCATTTATTTATATATACACATGTTTCACGCATTTTTTGAGTGTGATACAAACATACCCAAGCACATGATCTATATATTTTCAGATGTTATACCTTCCCTCTATTTATGTCATTTGTACATCATGGGAATCCACTTCTTTCGTTTTAAAACATTTGGTTATATAGTTTTATGATCATTTTACATTATCATATTTGAGCTTATGTAGTTACAAATTCCTTTATCCATGCTTATATGTTTCATAGTGTACGTGTTATGTTATGTACTTAATGTTTTTTAACACATTTATCTAGGACTAGTATGACATGTTTATCTCGATTACTTATATTCCATGTTTTTTAATTTATGCACTTCCTTGAGTATATTATCTTGCATTGTATTTATTTTTAGAACATTTACATATGATCTGTTTATCAAGGACCTTGTGCCTTTGTTGGGGCAATTCTGACATTTAAATATGTCATTACCTATTGTATTAACATTTGGATATATCATTTCTTACCTTTTATATATTTGACTAAGTCATGTCCCTTCGATTGTAAAACATTTGAACGTGCCACTTGTTTCAGGTCTCCTTGGACCATTGTCTTTTGTTTACTTTTGAGTGTTATTTTGTGTGTGCTTGATTGATTGTTGAGAATGTACTATTACTATGTAGACATTGCCAAGAATTAAAATCATGCATATTAGGATTTGATGTGATCATATACTATGGACCTCATCATTATATTTACTTAAAAATGCTACTCATATATGTTACATGATCCTTACATAAATTATGTATGTATCTTATCTATTTAAGGTAAGGTAACTACTAGTTTATACTTCACCTCACCTTAAAATGGGGGATTATTGTGGGGGCATGTCATAGAAGCATGGTTTTAGACCTTCCCAATTTTATATTTTAGTGTGGGTATGAGAAAAGGCATGAATTCTATACTTATTCAATATTTTTAGACTATAGTGGGTGTATGTTGTGGAAACATGTTCTCCACACCCATACCAACTCTTAGTTTCATATTTCAATGGGAACATGTCTACCACACACAATTTTTGAATTGGCCAAATTACATAGATATATGATTTAGATACACATTTATGGAAACATTTTATACATTAATACCATTATTATACCCAAATTTCATATTGAGACATATATGAGTTTCATATTCCATGCATAAGAGAGCCTTAAATTAAAAAATCAAATCAGTACTCAAATTTCAAATACTTCTACAAACTTTAGCATAAATCAAGATGGACTTTTATAAACTATAATTGAACCAATCTACTATAGTATTTGGTTCACTTATAGAAATATTTAGGTTATCAAATCACTAAATATTATCAAGTGTATAAGATAGAGTGATCAATCCGTCCACCCTCACCATATTCATGTTGTGAGTTTACTTGGATCACTCACACTAACTAGATTATAAGTATGATTGGGTTCCATGATTGACCTAATCTCAATTTTTTGGTGGTAACTCACCTTTTCTCCAAGGTTGGGGGAAAATTTTCATCTAACTTTTATATAAATTTTAACTTGAAATTTTCAAAAACTGTCCAAATCTCAGCTCCAATACTACATATTCAATCATCTCTTCAAATCAAATTTCCAAAAGGTAATATGGTTACATCAATACACAAGGGTACTCATAACCTTGATCTCTTTACTTTGAAACATTTCAAATTATTTAAATTCCATATTATATGCACTGATTATATATCGTAACATGACCTTGGTTGCATTTTAGTTACCAAAATACACTCAAGTTAGACTTATGCAAAGATGAGGTGTGTTATACACTCACAAGTACAAATTACTTTTCATTTAAATTAAAATTTTCATTAATAGATTAAGTGATGGGGGGAATTTAAACACTAAATATGAATTATATAATACCTTGTTCTTGTATACTTGGTAAGTACTTTTCATGGTTGTACCCTTTAGTTCTTAAGACCTTCATGATGTCGAAAGGCTTACATCCACTATCTCTTTTGCCTATAACTTATCTCTTAGTCTGACCATATGTTATTCTCATGACCAAATATTCTATATTTTAAAAAAAAACTATAAAACTACTCATTATAATCCTCTAAAATGTTTGTACCTCTACCTATTTTCTAGCTTCCTAAACACTTTCACGTTAGTCAAACACCTAAGTTGATGTTAGTGGCATGTGCCAAACTAAGTGTCCATTTCTCTAAATTCATAAACTTTAAAAATGAAATGTATCATAAAGGTCAACCTAAGTTATTTTAGGTGAGATATTTACAAATTGTATTTGTATATATATACAAGATTAACCCTCACTCATTCCACATGTAGCACAGACCTTAAAACTCACAAAGAAACTTAATAAAAGCATTTAACCAAGCATTAAAGTGATCAAATCTTCCCTATTATTTCTTATTTCAATATTAATGATATAGAAAACCCATATAAAATCCTAATGTACTAAAGGACCATTCCTTAAGCCATATTTTCTAAGTTATAAACTAGGTCACTCTGTATACTTGGTTATCAAATGTTGCATCTTAATACACATAGAAGACAACATTTAGCGAATAAAAACATAATTATGAAACCCTCTTTGGAGTATTGTATATGTAGGTATCACTCATTGATATAGGGATAGTTGGGCCATCTCAAAATATGTGTTGAGTAACCTTTTTTCCCATAGTCACTCCAAGGATGAGAAATATAGGGTTTGATCATTTGAAAAAGATAAATATCATGTGTACAATATTTGAATTCACTAGAGTAAAGGTGATGACTAACCAAAAGGTTTCTAGGTGGTACCACTCAAATCTAGTCAATATTATGTACTAGACACCTATGTCCAATGCAGACACTAGCATCAATGTAACTTTCTAGATCTAATGCAATCATGTGTAGCCCTAGAATGTAAATTTTTAGAAACTGAGGATTGATTGAGGATATTTATGCACTTGAATTCCAAGAATTTTTAGCCTAGATCCACATGCAGATAATAAACTAGTGAATACATGAAAATTATACATCATATATGCACACTTGACTTTAATAAAATTTCAATAATAATTAAGTTGTTATTCATTTAAAATAGAGCACAATGAAGATAGGTTTATCAATATCAGGAGAATGTAGTGAAGTAAACCTTGTAAATATTATAATTAATTATATTTTGCATTATATGGCTAAGTGTCTAAACTGATTAGTTATCTAAAATGGATGATATTCTAAAAACAAAGGTGTATGTTAAGGTTGTATCAAATAAAAACCTAGTTTAACAAAATATAGTGTAGATAAATTAAATTACACTAAATTCAAATGAAAACACCTTAAAAAATATATGTAAGATAAATATATGGATATATAATTGATTTATACTAATAAATGTAACCTATAGTATAGATATAAGCATAGTATATATAAATGCATTTATACTAAATTCTGAACTAAGAGGAAAGAAGAGACATCTGATTTTTATATATACATGCATATTAAATATAATAATATTTATTTGATTAATTAATATTTGATAGTGAAAATACCCATCCATATGTGAGATAGAGTTGAAACAAAAGATTCATGTCAAACTATAGACACTAAATATGAATTATATAACACTTAAGTCATGTATAGTTTTCAAGTGCTTCCCATGGTTGTACCCTTTAGTTATTAGGATCTTCCTATTGTAAAAATGCTGACATCTACTATCTTTTTTCTTATTACTTTTTTCTTAGTCCACCCATATGTTATTTTGATGATAAGCCATTTTGTATTTCTCTAAATGATTTAAACCTACTTGTTATCATCCTTAACAAAATTTGGACATCTACCTATTTTATAAATTCTTAGATACTTGTGTCTTATCCATATGTCTACATGAATGCAAGCATCCAATACCAAAATAAGTATCCAGTACCCTAAAGTCATCAAATTTTTAAATGAAACATATACCTATGGTTGGCATAAGTGATTTAATGTGCTATATTTCCCAAGGGGTTTGACACATATATAAGATCAACCCTTATTCATTCCTCACCTATCACATACCTAAAAACTCATAAGGTAACTTACCAAAGGTACCCAATCAAGCATTAAAGTTAGCACAACTTCCTTATTCTCTCCTATTTAAATATTTATCATAGGTATAATATATTTATAGGTCTAAATTCCTAGAAGAACACTCCATAATCCATACTTGACAAGTTATAATCTAGGTCACTCTATGTAGTTCTTTATCACACATTACATCACACACACACACACACACACAAGCCAACATTTAGGGGATAACTACATAAGTCTAATTCCCTATTTGGATTATTATATATATAGGTAGTGCTTATTGACAAAGAGTTCCTTAATAAAGGTTGACATCATGTTCCCACTAACGTATTTTTTACATAGCCACTCCAAGGGTGAATAAACTATGGTTTATTCATTATAAAAATAATAATATCTTATGAATGAGATCTAAACACAAAATAATGAGGGAAAAAGAAAATTCAAAAGCTTCCATATGGTTAAACCTATATCTAGTCAATATTACATGTTGGACACCTACATCTAAGTAAGATGGTAGCATTGATGCAACCATCCAGATCTATCACAAGCATTTGAGACCCCATAATTTAATTTTCCATAATTTGACAAGTATTCTATACTCTATATCCAATCCACTTCTAGCATGTTTTATCCCAAATATACATGCACACATTAAACTAGCTAAGTACTCTTATTTTCAAATCATTTTAATATCAATTAATAGTTATACTTTCTATTTTTAGCATATCTTAGTATTATAAATTTAGAACATTGTTTATCTGATTATACAAATTAATTGACCTACTATAAATCTATTTATCACCCTTATACTTATTTATTTATATATTAGTAACCATCTATGACCCATCTCAATTTAGGGTTAAACATTTGGTAAACCTTTGGTCCCTAAATGTCTAGATATTGATATAGGGTTTACTATTTATCTATTTTAATTTATGATTTCTTATTTAATAATATTTAAAAGGATAAAAATCAGATTTCATTTTCCTATAAAAATGTGTAGTATGGATACATCTGTAGCTTGTTTTGGTCTCCAATTTGTAATTATATCTACAATTTGTTATTATTATTTATTAATTAGACCTATAATTCATTTAAATATGTAAATGCATAAATTTAATGTGAAGGTTTTGAAAAATAATTAATCTCTCTTAAAAATTGATTTTGTAATAATATAGAGCTACTATCTAGATGTTTTCATGTTTATTCTCAGCCATGTGATACACCTATATATTACTCGAGTGATAATCACCATTCCTCACCCTTTATACACCCACATATTATATTGGATTTAATGTTCCATGTTATCACTACTAGACAATTTAAAGCTGTCCAAGTTAATCTACCACCTATTAATATACATCAAATTCCCCCTAATCCCAAACTAATGATCAAATATAAGGGATATGATCTTTTTGACCAACTTATTAACATGCATGGAAATATATATATCCTTAAAATTATAAATTAATCCACTATCTATAAGTGTATCCTATATTAATCATTACTTGATACCCTAATTTTGAAGTGATATTGAACAAAATTTCTTCATAAATATCATGCAAGATGTCAAAAACAATGAAAAATTCATCGCCTTTTATCCAAAAAAATTACCATAAAAATATATTATTGACAAAGATTTTCCTTTATTAATAAAAGTGATTATGTATAAAAAAAATTAAAAGGGTGGTCATTGATAATGGATCAATCCTAAAAGAAATTATACAAATTTTCTCACCACCTTAGTTAATATCACCAATCTTATGTAAAAATAAATTATGCATATCAAGGGGTTTGATAATTCACATAGTCCTTTGGTTGTCAAAATAACATTGGATGTGATAGTCAGACCAAAACTAGTTCCAACTAATTTTTAGGTAATTTCTCAGTCATTACACTATAATGTGTTCTTGGGTATACCTTGGATACATACAATGGAGGTCATCCCATTTACACTACATCGATGATTAAATTTTTTTACATAATGGAACCTTATTTAAAATTCCTATTGATGATGAACATTTCAAATTTTATAAAATTTTACATTATGATATAGAAGGCATCCCTATTATGGTTCCACCTAAATAATGTATTCCTTTGAAAACATACACAATTTTGAAATATATGAGTCAAGTATAATGGATCCTTTATCTCCAAATGTAAATAAAAAAAAATGACATAGGTAAATATGGATTAAATTTAGGAGTAATAACCATTAAAAAAACAACCAATACTACCAAAACCATAAGAAATTCAAACATTTGAGCTTTCTTTATTAGCAATACCAAGTAGCAAGATGCCCATGTTTCAGATTATTATGAAAATGTTAATTATATATCCCATGATAAGATAAATGATACATTACAAAAAATAAATTTTGATCCACTTGAGGATTTTTCACATAACCTATTCACACATACAGGTCCTGGTAAATATAATCTAAACTCACTTGCATAATATACAAGACCAAATTAAGATAAGGGCTAAAAAAACTAGAATATGAGCATGTAATTTCTTATTATTTCATACAATACTCTTGGATTAACACTTTAAGTCAACCTTACAAGGTAAAAATGTAGATACATCAGGGTAAATAATGTGTAGTTGCCTCATAATATTCCATAATAGATTCTATAGATCACAAGAAACCAAGATACTATGGATACAATATTTTATATTTTATTAGAACATAGGATGATATACTTACTTCATAACATGCACATATTAAGCATTAGAATTTTTCCTGAAGAAGTATTGTCATATTGTACCTATCATGAGATCATTGGTGATCAAACCAAATGTAGAAATATAATAATTAGGATGGCATATAAATTATACTCGAGAAGAGAAAAAGGCCCAATACTTTCGATTCTTAACAAGAGAGACAATCTTCAAACTAACCAAGGTATGCTATTTTAACCATTTTAAAAAATATTTATGGGGTTTTTTACCAACATCTCAAGGTAGATATAAACACTTGGAACATAAATTCCATTATTACAACATTATAATATATGGGACATATTATATATGAATTACATTATTATCAAAAATTTCTAAGATCTATAGTGTACATTATAATACCCATGGAATGTGTACCAAGGATTGTAGACCTTTCTATATAGATAATGGACCAATAACCAAGTTTGACTCTTCATCTTAGCCAATATTGATTAATTGATATGTAATTAATGGTCAGCTCCATGCATTAATACCTTACTTTCCATCATGATAACAAATAAATTTGTATCCAACATGATAACAAATAAATTTGTATCCAACATGATGGATATGAGGAGGGCCAAACACTCACAATTTATTGTAGGTACTTATCAAAAAATATATAAGAATTTTCAATAAAATAATATAGATAATTTTGGTAAATAAGGCCACCATAAACAATATTAAATCCTAAATTTGAAGACTTATTGGACTATATTGGTTCCAATATTCCAGAAATACCAATGAAAAAACCAAAAATATTTCCATCTTTACATGTTATACTAGTTCCTTCACATTTATGTTGTTATCTTAATTTTGGTAGTGTTATAAGCCAAATTCTCACCCTAAGATAGGTTACTTCAACCTCTTCAAATGTTGAATAACATTAAAACACCTCATATGTTGTGGGTAACAATTCTAAAAGGTGAATCTCTAGATTATGGGATATCTCACATGTACAACACCTAAAAATAATCATTAACCTACTTGATTTAAAGGAAAAGGGATATAAACAGATTGAAACTAATATAGAGGAGTTGGGGTGTTGACATAAACTCCACAACTACTTGAACTTGCACTATGGAAAGTAACTACAAAACTAATTTCAAAATCAAAGGGTTTTCCTAACACAATGTTTTAATATGAAGGTATAATGCAATGTATCTTTCAAGTTGGATGACTAATAACCCTGATAATGGGTAATAACAATCCTCCTTACTCTTAAAATTAGACAAATTTACTAGTTACACATCAAATGACCTTCTAGAAAATATATTGTTCACACAATGGCATAGAAGAAATAAATGAATGAAAGGAAAGAACTATCACCTATCATTCAACAAAAACTACTTCATACACTTATGAAAGACTTGAGAAATATAAAAATAGTTTGAAATATTTATTTCAAAGGCAAATCAGTCTTAAATATAGTAGGGCTTCACCATACCAAAATTTGGATGATGTGAGAAAGTCAAAAAAGGCAACACATATAGAGAAATGAGGGAGTAAGAGAGAGGCACAAAAGGGGAAGATTACCAAGTGTATTTCATGAAATATCTAGTTAAAAACAAAAAAATAATTTGTGTAATAGTATTATAAACCCCTCTTTGACATGTGTTACATTACTTATTCATATCTTTCGAGGAGTTGATGCAGGAGTGCTCAATGGTTCATCATTCATCTAAACCTATCCATCTAGGAATGTGAAGAGTGACAAAAGGGCTTATTGATCATTATCTTGAAATTAAAATATTTAATAATTCCCATTTTACACTTAATCATATATTTTAAATCTTCTTTATACTGATTTGTCAATGATAAACATCATAAAACTCCTTAAATGTCTTGAAAGGACTTTGCTTACTACGCCTCTCCTTTCTTGAGAGCTTCAAAACTTGACTTAATATTCACCAAAGAAATATAAATTCATGAAAGGTATATTAATATCTTATTATACATGGGAAAAATCGTTTATATCCATAAAAAACTCACCAAGATGTCATCTTGTACCTTAAGCTCTCACTAGCCCGCAAATCTTGGTAACCCTGAAAACACACAAAGCTCATTATGTGGAAGGATTTATGAGTTAAATTTGAAACATAACAGTATTTTTTAGTACCCATTATCCTCTTTAATATCCATGACAAATTTAATCACCTCAAACTAAGTGTAAGTGCACTTATTGACTTGATCTCTCTCTCTCTAATTAGGCCTTAATCAAGCCTCTAGGCCTAAAAATTGAATTTTTTGCTCCACAAAATTACCACACATGTGAAAAGTATATTAAGTTTTTAGTTAAATTTCCTCATAATATGTCCATTCTCCATGCTAAATTTGGGCTTTCGAGATGCTGTGTAAATATGAGAACCATGAAATGGTCCAAAAAACTAGACTTTTTCAAGGCTTTTTCACGCTTCCTTCAAGAACCAGACCTGTAAGATCACATTCATGATGAAATATATGTATTTTATGCTTTAATAATCATAATACACCTCAAGCCATCCTCCTTAATTTTTTTAATTTGTTCATAAGCTTAAAAACCTTGTCTCTTTTTTAAATCCTTACAAAATCATGATATTTTTTATGTCTGTACAATTGTAAGTACAAGTAAAAGTCATGGTGGTATTATTATTAGAGTGAATAATAATTTTGAATAGGTTTAATGATAAATATATTTAATCTCAAGAAAATTTTAGGCCAATCTCTCTCTTTGGTTCCTTATTAGGGTTTTAGGAGGGTTTAAAGTAGTTTGAGTTCTTAATAATTATTCATAAACCCTAGGGACATAACTCTTGAAACAATGCCACAATTTTAAATTTTATAAGTTTCTTCAAATAAAAATAGGCTATAAATTTCTCATTAAAAATTTTCATACAAATATAAGATGAATAAGGTGCTCTTTGAGTCTCTACTATGTCATTGATGAGAACTTTACAGTCTTAACCTTTGTTCATAACCGTATGAGACCTAAGCCAAAAAATAATTATAGTAGATTGAAGTGTGGGGATCCATTAATAATCCTTGAAAAACATTTGACTCTATGAACTATTTAAAAGTTAGATCAAGAAAAATAATATTGGTCTTGAAATGTAAGCATGCACTAGAAGAGCTTGAGAAGGTCTTATAGGACTAAATGGTCATTTGTTTGTCTTGATCTACATATGAATGATATTATAGGGTTTGTAACATATTTTTTCAACTCCAAACACACTTAGGTTCTCATTTTACCCTCAACAAATCACTTTTATCATGATTGTACATATAGGTTTGTGTATATGGTCCGAGGCATACTAGGCCTAAATAAACCCATCAACATTGGTGTCATATTCACTAACTATGAGGGATATATGGAGGTCATAATGTAAAAATATAACCATTTTCAAGTTATTTATTTTCCCTCAGACCTTTCTTCTTCAAAGCAAAAAGTCACCCTTCATATAGGCAAGCAGGCCTATAGGAGCACTTGGTTGTGTGTATGCAGGGTTTAAGTGACTTTATTTTTGGTCATCCTATCTAGCCTTTATTTAGGTCTATTTTGATCTCAAATGAACTTATACCCTTTTTCTAGTTACTCAAATAAACTCAAATTCCATTTTGTATGTTCTCTTCTTCTCAATTTTGAAAGCCAGCTTGATTTACTCAGGCAATCTTGTAGGTTATCATTGAGGTTTTGGTTGTGTCCTGAGTTTATGAATTCCATCTACAAGTCATTAAGTATCCCAATTATTTTAATCACAAATTTTATAATTTAGTGTCTTCCTTTGAAACTCTAGAACTTTCCTAAAACCCTACATATTCACTTGCATACACCTTTCTTATATCTTTCAAGACATCATTGTAGGTGATGGCTAAGAGTTTTGAATAATGAGATTTAAAATATGGCCTTATCAACTAGGATATTGGCATTTGATATTAACTAAACTTCATTATCTCTCCTTCACATTCAACTTGGCCTCTTACAAACCTATTAGCACTTTATTTTTTTGACCATACATATATGCTCTTTTGTCCTACCTATAGGTGGCAATTGGTGTCCACTCTCTCAATGTATTGGTCACCACATGAGGAAATTATGGGGTTATAATTATAGTTGAATGGATATTATTTTTTCTCTATGTCTCACATGTACATTCTTAGACCTTTTCCATATTGACTCAAGGCTTCAAATTGTCCAAGTCTTGTCATTTTACTAGTAGGTGATTATTAGGTGTCTTGAGCTTGAGACTTAAAACTTAAGACCACACCTTCTCCATTGAACTTGAAATTTAACAAGTATGAAAAAATATATTTCCCTCATTTTTTATACCTTCAAAACCCAAATTTTAATACACATTTTAAAAACATTTCTCATGAAATGTAGACCTACAAGTCCACAAACCTATAGCTCTACATTCTATATGCTTTAGGATTTGTATGATGGTTGGCTTAATATATTTAAGCTTATGATCATTTATTAATTACATTATAACCTATATTATGAGGTTAATACCTCCATATCACTCTAATAATACAATATTAAAACCTTTTTACTCCATTATTATAGACAACCCATAACACAGTCTTCAAACTAAGAGTATAAATGTCACTTGAAGGTCTGGTACAAAATATCCAATCATCTTAAGAATATTTGTATGTAATTTTATGATTGTTAAAATATTTTATAAACCTTTATATGCATTGGAATCTATCAAACTCTCCAAAACATCAAAATCAGATTTTAACATATCTTTCATGGAGGCTTATCTTTATCCCATGTAGGTTTACATGTGTAAGTTTGATGAAAAATATCATGGAATGATTTTTCATATCCATATATACCTTATACATTCATATTCATGTTCCAAGAGCTCTAAACCACATGGAATTATCATAAAATATAAGCCTATGGGGTTTACTATCTATTTTTGACTCCTTATCTTTTTCAACTAATTTTTTTTCATGAATATTAATCCCATGAGGTTTATTTATTATTCTTAGGATAATTTGTCCCAATCACCATGTATGTTCATGAAACAAGTGTAAACTTCTAGTCTTCCTAAGCTTATGAAGAGCTTGATTGGTCTTTTGATGAGTTCTCTACATCATTTGATCTATAAACACCTGTGTAAGCTCATTTTCCATGTGTATAAGATGAAAATACACTAATACACACATTTTCATATGAAGATAAATCATTTTGGTCATACATGTGACTTAAAAATACTTATTTTTCATGATTTTCCATCTTTGAATGTTCATCTTCCAGTTTATATGAGTCTAACTATTCTCTAACCACCTATTAACACCATGTACATTATAATTTTTCTATAAATTCTCGTCCTTAGTATGTACCATTCTTAAAATTTGTCCAAGAATGACTTAATAGACTTTAAGATGCATGACAAACATAAAATGAAATTAGTGTGTGACTATATGACTTACAAGACATAAAAACAACCTATTTAATAACTCATCATAATTATTTGACCTTGAACACACATGAATAATCAACATTATCTCATGAATTATCTTGAGAGTATAAAAGCACATAAAGAGACCAAACCTTAAATAATATTAAACAAGGATTAAGTTGACCACTAGAAAACCACCACAAGACCAAAGTAACCATATATAAAATTAGAGATACCTATTAAAGAGTTTAAAACTATAGGGGTTGACCTATTTTGACTTAGAGTTCAAAAATGTTCAATAAATTGGTGATTCATAGGGGTAACATGCTAAAATACTGATAGAACAGTGGCCTTATCCTTCTATTGAGAAACATAGTCACTCTCATACTAAAAATTTAAAATGATATAACTCTTGAAGATTCAAACTCACACCAAAAATTACAAAAATATTAAAAAAATATTCCAAAGACATTTAGGGAAAACATAAAACAACAAACTCACTCAAAATAATGTGCTAAGAACTTGTGGAAAACAAACACAATGCAAAACTATATACAAAACATCAAATGAATCTCATTAGCAAGGTTTAATGTGTATCCCATTGATTGGGATACTTATCTCTTCTCCATTGAGTTTTTATAGTTTAAATTCATTGTGTTCCTTGTAGCCAATAATCAAATAGGTCCCACTCCATAATGTATCAAATTTTGTGTCTTTACTAGGCTTGGCCCTATCCTCATCCCACTTTAAAACAAGACCATATTCATGAAATTTTCTTTAAATAGCTCTCTTATCAAAGGATTTCTTCATTTAGTCTTGGTGATACTCCAAAGTGTGCATGGTTTCATCTCCTTTCTCCTCTAGCTCCATAAATTCAGCCATTATTACCTTCATAATATTATTTTCTATTAGTTATAGTTTATGTGCTAACTCTAAGACAAACAACTCAAGAGAAATAGGAAATTTGGCTCATCTACCATACACAATAATGTATTTTTATTTTCCCAAAACCCTTTTAGGATTGACTCTATCATCACATAAGGTTTTCCTCAACCCTATATGCCAAGTCCTTTCATTGCCATCAACCATCCTTTTAATGATCTTGATCAAGTTCTTATTTTTGGACTCTATAAGTCCATTACATTATGGGTAGTAATTATAAGAATTATTTAGGTATATTCCATGTTCATTTTCACATTCTCTTGTCTTTGCACCCATAAATTCTAATGAATTATAAAATATTATGGTTGATGATGCTCCAAACCTAGTCACTATTTTCTCATAGAAATCAAGGACTGATTTTTCATTACCTTGTTTATGGGTTACTACATCTACTCACCTTGTAAAACAATCAATGGCTATGAGTATCCATCTATGACCATCACTTGAGGGAGGATTAATCATGCCTATGAAATAAATCCTACATTTCATAAATGGTTGGTCAACTTGGATGTGATTGAGAGGTAAGGCTACTAACCTTTACTTTATAGTGAAGAAAGTGCACTTTTCACACCTTGTTACCCATGCATAGGAGTCCTAAAAGAGTTTGGGCTAATACTAGCCTACTCTCATTATATTTTCTATTATAGTCATACGAGAAAAGTGGCCTCCTGTAGGACCATCATGGAATTTCTCCAAAATTCTACCTTTTTTTTCAATCTCCACACATCTAAGCAACATAAAATTAAGATAGTTTTTGAAAAGGACCTCATTTACAAGGACATAGGGTATAGATTGAAGTATAAATTATCTCTTCTTTGACTTATCTAAGTTGGTTTGACACTCAACTATTTTTAGGAAACTTATCATGTCCTATATTTAATTTGTAGCATGTGAAGGTGCTTATTCTTGGGGCTTATCTTGTATTTCCAAAGCTTCCACTTTATTCCATTGAAGATCCCATGTTAGGTGCTCACATAGTCATTTCCCTATTACTAGTTTGGTGATCTTAATATCTATATCATATTCCATCACTTTAGTAATCCAACCCACCCTCTTCTCTTTCAAGTCCTTATTAAGAAAGAAGTATTTGACACTTGGGTGGGATACCATGATGTTTATCTTATTATTTGAGACCATATATCTGAAAATTTTCAAGCTTCTTATGACTACCAAGACTTGTTTCTCTACAAAATTATACCTCTCTTAATAATCTCCATGCCCTTGATTAAATAATGCAATGGGATAATCATCACCTTGAGTTTTTTTTATATTAAGATGATATATATGGTGTCAATATTAGAAAAAGTAGACAAAAATAAATCATTAGAGAAGTTAGGATTGATCACGGTAGGTGCTTTTTCTATAGCTTGTTTTATAGCCTCGAAATTTCTCTTCCTTTCTTTAGTCAAGCTAAATTTTTAATACATATCTAACATGGATATCAAGTATTTTATAAGGGTGTAAAAACTAGGTATAAACCTTTTAATTAATTTTATTATCCAAAATAAGCTTTGCATATTCTTCTTATGTAATGGTAGAGACAAGGCCATGATAGCCTTCAGTCTTTTAGCATCTATGGCTAGCCCTTCATTTGAGATAATGTGTCCAATTAGATTTACCTCATGGAATAAAAAGACACATTATTTGGGGTTTAAGGATATCTCAAACTACTTTCACCTCTCAAAAATTAGTCCTAGATGAGCCAAGTGGTCACTAGCATCTTTTGGAAAAATAGTGATATCATAAAATTGCACTAACACCATCTTGTTAATCAAAACTCAAAAGTCCATATCTATAGATTTTTGAAAAGTATCTCCTACATTAAAGATTTCAAAAGGAATATTTTTGTAAGCATAGGTTCACCATTTGATTTTAATGGTAGTTTTAG
This sequence comes from Torreya grandis, assembly GCA_037957365.1. Lineage (NCBI taxonomy): Eukaryota > Viridiplantae > Streptophyta > Pinopsida > Cupressales > Taxaceae > Torreya > Torreya grandis. Next base: position 369,461 of record JARHVA010007181.1, on the reverse strand, counting down.
TCTTCTTATTTAACCAAGACTTGATTATAACCTGAATACCTATCCAAGAGTGAGAAACATTTAGACCCTATAACCATTTGAAGTATTTATTTCATTAAAGGTAGAATATGATGGTATTTCAAAGACACCCTATTCAAATCCCTAAATTTAACACATAACCTAATTTCCCCACTCTTCTTCCTCATAGTAACTAGACTAGAAACACATGAAGACTGTGTAATAGGGAATATAATGTTTGATTCAATCAATTTGATTAGTTCTTTCTTCATCAAAACCTCAACCTTAGGATTTTTGGGTCTTTTATTTTATCTCATTGGTTTTATACTTACATCTAACTCAATGGTGTGTTGAGCTATACTAGGGTCAAATCCCTTGAGGTCACCATACTCCCATGGAAAGACATATAAAAATTCACTATATAATTCAATAAATGCAGCCTTCTCAACCTTAGTACATACCTTTCCTAGTTTTAGGAATTTATCTTTTAAGATTGAAAATCTTTAACCATGATCTTCACTTGCATACATGATTACTTTATCCTTTCTCACTTTATCTTCTTCATTGAATATGCTTTCAAGGGTCACTAATCCTTTAGGGAGATTTTAGGATTGTAGATACATTATTTGGTCACCATATTGTTGTTGAAACTTGGCTTGATTCTTTGATGATAACTCAGGTTCTTCACATAGAAAATATGCAATCTACCTATCACTATTAAATACTTGAAAATTTACATTGTTATTTGGAATATATGGTCTAAATAATACCATGACATGTGGTTTATGTCTCCTAATTTTCACATCATTTGGGATATCAAAATGAGACCTTATTTTTACAAATCTATCATCATAATGATTCCTCTCTCTTTGGACTAATTTCAAGTTTAATTCTTCATTGAGATCCAAAATCCTATGTTTGTATGCCTTATAAAATGTATTTTTGGTAGCATTCTTCCCTTTAACTTGTTTTAGTATAAGTTAACTATCATCATATGCTTATAATTATTTTATACCTTTCTTCCTTGCCCATAGGAGACCGCTAACAAGTCCTTTATATTTTGATGCATTAGAGGAGTAACCAAATTTGAACCCAATAATAGATGATTATTTCTCTTTACAAGGATAAATAAGCATTATACCTTCCCCTACTTCATTTTTATCCTTAAACCATCAAAGAAAAATTGCCACATTCCTTCTTCACTTTCATTGGCCTTTGAAAGGGTTAATATGGTTTCTCCTTCCTCATACCTGCAATAGATTCCTAGACCAACTTATTTAATGTGATTTATAGGATCAAAATCATGGTTATTTGTATCCCATTCATCTAAGAAAAGGTTAGGTATTCCATGAAGAGATGTAGTTGGTTCTCAGTCATTAGATTGGTCTCCATAATCAATAATAGTGAAATTCATGTTAGATGTGTTTACCACATAAGTATCTACATGAAATTTTTCCAAATTTTTAGACTTAATTGAAAATTTAGCACCATAACTAGTCTTAAATTCCATATAGGACCAATCTAAAGTCAAGTACCCCCCAATCTAGTAGTAATGTCCCATAACAAGCAAAGAGGAAAGTGATGTGTCACATCCACAAATAATACATCTTGACAAATATATAAGGTAGGAAAATCATGAATATTTTGCTACAAAACATTTATTATTCTAACTATTTTTTAGTTGATCCATCTAATTGTAACACCCCCTTGGAGTTTGGTTCATATTTCAATTTTTGCTTGTCATCTACTTTCTTTGGCAGGGCTAAACTACTTGCTCCACTATTAATTAAGTAAATATGAACCAATGAGTATCTAATGATAAAAGATAGGTATAAAGTAGGAGGTTATTTATTTTTTTAGTTTTATTTTGCTTCCCATATTTAGTCATTAATATGTTTACCAAAACTTCCCCTCTTTCACTAGGCTACCTAGGTATTGCATTGAGCTTGGAGAGCTCATTTTAGAGTAGATATCTTTTTCTAGGAATTGAAAATGTTTCCCACATTAGTATGCTTACATGAACCTTATTTATCTATTCAAAAATGTTCATAGGAAAGATAACAACTTTATCATGCCCTTTAGTATCCATAGCACTACCAAGACCTTGTGTTTCTTGATGCTTAAGAGGAGCTTTGGCATTATTGAATATTTGATTTTATTGAGTAATAGGGAATATATTTGACACCCTTTCTCCTTTCGATTCTTGATAATTCATGCTTGGACCACTATTTATCCCTTTCACCTCTTCAATCTCTCTCCTTTTTGACCTTGTATTTGAAGCTATAGGATTTGAGTCTATGTTTGAGTTCATTCATAATTGAATGAATATAAATCTTCTTGAAGATATTTCACCATGGTATCCCATGATTGATAATTCTCTCCATTACCTTCTTCTCCACTAGGCATTTCTTCTTGAGTCATAGCAGGCATTGTTCCCCATTATGCCATATAAGATTGACTAAATGTCTCATTTACATATATAGATGGATCATGAGGCTAATACCATAGAATATTCCCTCTATTGTATTGTGCAATGTTGTTTTAGATAGGTACAAGAGATTATAATGTAGAAGGAACATTCTAATTTTGACCATTGTATTGTCTTGCTTGAGTTATCTTCCCTTGTCCTTAAGAGTGGCCTTCAAATGGTGGTATAAAAGCTTGATAAGACTAATAGGGATTATGTGGTTGACAAGAGCCTTGCTAGGGTCACTATTTATATTGTTGTTGTTTCCTTTTGAGACTTTGAATATCTTCCTTAAGATCATTTATCACATCTGTATCATTTGAATTACTTAGCTGATTAGAGGTAGCTTGTTTATGATTGGGAGTGGACATGGGAAAAATAGTGGTCATAGGAGTTTGCACATCATGAAATAAAGGAAAATGGGGTCTAGGAGAGATATTCCTAGCTTGTATAAGGTAATTCTCATCCCTTATATCAGTCTCATAGGCATTATGTAGTGTATCCCTTCCCATGGATTGAATCATCATGAATATGTCACTATTGAAATCCTTGAGATAATAGAGAAAATCATGATTTTCATTAGGCCTTAACAAGAGAGTTATCATATCCCATGTCTTTTAAAATTTTGTATTAAAGTCTTATATGGACTCTTGAGGTGTTCTTTTTCTAGTAGTCAATTTCTCGATCAAGGTCAAGTGGTCAGACTTGTCTTCAAATCTCCTTATCAAAGAATCACCCAATTGGTCTTAGTCAAGGGAATTACCCTTAAAATAAATATCCAATATGCAACATTCTCTTTAGTGATGTTATGTATGCTTAAAAAATAGGAAATGTTCCTTATGTGTTCAATAGGAGTAATGGTAGATTCTCTTGTATAAGAAGGCACACTTTTGAGGGCTAACATAGGAATGCCATCATATTGATAAATTAATAGAGGACTATGTCCATTAAATGCAACAAAAATAAGGTTCATTGGTATTTCCATCTTATAAATTGGACCCAATAAGAGTCTTTGTAATAGGTATATGGGTAGCAATAGATTTATTTGGATATGGATGGGTGATAGAAAACCTATTTGATGTAACTGAATAATAATTTAGTGATAAAAAATTAAAAGTAACTCCTTTATTAGATGACCTTGTGCTTAACTTAGGCATGAAATTGAGGAACTAGTTTGTAACCAAGAGCTAATTATTCTTGGAGTTGCTAGATACTCAATAAAGTAAGCCTTACAACTTTAAATTTATCAATATCAACATCCACCTTAGACAAATTATTGGACCATGAGGTCCCACTGAGTGTGCCAAAACTATTACCAACCAAAGTTTCACCCTAAATAGGGATACTCCAACCTCCTCAAATTTGTAATAACATTGAAACACTTCATATCACGTGGGTAATAATTCTAAGAGGTGAATCTCTAGATTATGGGATAACTCCCATGTACAACAACTAAAACTAATCACTAACCTACTTGATTTGAATGAAATGAGATATAAATATATTTAAACTACTCTAAATTAGGTGATGCACCAAGATAAACTCCACAACTACTTGAACCTACACTATTGAAATCAACTACAAAACTAATTTCAAATTTCATGGGTTTTCCTAACACAATGTTTAAATATAAAGGTAGAATGCATGTATCCTTTAATTTGGATGACTAATAGGCCTAATAATTGGCACTAAAAACACTCTTTATTTTTAAAATTAGACAAATCTACCATCTACACATCATATGACTTATAAGAGACTATATTTATCCCACAAAGGCATAGAAGAAATAGATGAATGCAAGGAAAGAACTATCACTTATCATTGAATAAAAACTGCATCATAAACTTATGAAAGACTTAATAAAGTTAAAACTAGTTTTAATCCTTTATTATAAAGGCAATCAAATCTTCAATTTAGTAGGGATTTTCCATACCAAAAAGTGGATGATGTTACAATTCCAAAAGAGGTAACATGTATAAATCAATGAGGAAGAGATT